>VDFB02281492.1:681194802-681241687 GCA_007258455.2 Sequoia sempervirens
GGATCACTCCATTTCTTCGAAGGCCATACACTTATGATTGGGTCAAGTGTTCTTTTATTTAGAAAATTCCTATTTCTTTTTTGATAGGTTAATTATGAATTGATTAGATGGGTTATGAAGCACTTATTTCAAACAAATATCTTTATGAAAGAAGTATATTGGCATGAAATTAAATATGATTTGTATTCCAATGTAAAAACTACAAAGAATGGAAACAATTCTTTCAACACATAAACTATTATGTTGTAGTCAATTAAAATGAAAAAGCTTACTCTATATTAGTTAGGATACACAACTAAGAAAATGATCTAAAGTGACTTATTTATCCTAGAGGAAATAAGTATATAGTATACAAAGAAAACCAACAAACCCACAACTACCCCTATTTTAAAGGAGTTTAGTTTTCCATATTTTCTGTAATTATTTTAAAGAGATGAAGGGTCATAAACAACTCTTTATTCAACCAATTAAATAGCTTGGTTAATGAACTTTGACAAAATCAACAAAAAAAATGCTCCATTTGGTATCATGCTGAAATCTAAAGAGCGGTGACAATAATCTACCTATAGCTCTTAATAAAACACTATTTTTATAAGAAGGCTTCACATTAGAAAGATAAGTGTTACTTATAGTTTAATAAAACACTATTATAGTTTTACCAACATATACCATTGTATGCTTGCATGTATTCTTAGTTAATATATGAGGAGATAGAGATAGATGGGGAGAGAAAGAGAGAGAGATAAAGATATATGGGAAGAGAAAGAGAGATGGAGATATATGGGAAGAGAAAGGAAGAGAGGTGGAGATAGAGATTCGATGGATAGGGGGGATAGGGAGGAGAGATGGTAAGAGATAGAGAGGGGGAGATAGAGAGGGGGAGGGAGAGAAAGGGATATAGATAGAAAGCAGAGGAGAGAGGAGTGAGAGGGAGATAAAAGGAGAAATAGAGATATAGATATAGAGTAGGAGAGATGGAGGGAGAGATGGAGTGAATGAGAGAGAAAGTGGGGAGAGGGAGAGATAGCTCAATAGGTAGAGGGTGGAAGAGGCGGGAGAGACATAGATAGTGGGAGATATAGAGATATAGAGAGCGACAGGGAGAGATATATCAATCACCCTCCCCATATCTCTATCTATTCATCCTTATCTCTTTATCTCTCTACCCCTCTCTATCTCTTTGTCTCCCTTTTCTATTTGTATGTTTGTCATTATCTCCCTCTCTCTCTATATTTTCTTCCCTATATTTATCTTTGTCTCCTTAAGTGTGCAATGGGTACATTGAAGAGGTCTTAAAGGAGAATTATCATATCTTTAATCAAATGGCATGCTACCTTGAGCATAACTCCCCAAGGACACATGCCATCCTTGGATTGTTGACATGAAACAACCAATCAAAATTTAGTTTCTCTCTCTCATATTAATATATATTACGATTATATTAAATATATTTTATATTAATTATATTTTGTATTATATAATAATATACTTATTATTAATTATTAATTATAATAATTTTATAATGTATTTAATAATTTTGTTAAAGAATATAATATATAATTATAATAAGTTGAATAATTATATTATTTATTATGTAAAATATAGCTAATATATACTTAACTATATTGTAGAATATTAAAACCTAGCTAAATGGTGCCAAAATTTTCAACTTAATTAACACACTATAAAACCTAAAGAAACTAGGTTGTAGCTCATCAAATTGGAGAAGTGAAAGGTCAATACCAACACCGAGGAAGAGTTTGGAGTAGTGAAAATAAGGTCAAAGCCAATTCCAAGGAAGAGTTTGGAGTAGTGAAAACAATGTCAATGCCATCGCCGAGGAAGAGTTTGGAGTTAAAACAAGGTCAATAACAGCACCGACAAAGAGTTTGGAGTGAAAACAAGGTCAATATCAGTGCCAACGAAGAGTTTGGAGGAGTGAAAAGAAGGTCAATGCCAGCACGGACGACGAGGTTGAGGGTACTCAGGGAAAATCAATGACCAACTTGGGGCAATGAGTACTATAATTTTGGCACTCCCATTCTCTTTAACCTTCAATTTTCATGCCTAGTTTCCAAAGATCTCCTCGTACATTGGCACCCCCATTCTCATAAAATGGTATAATATAAGAAAGAAAAAATAAAATAGCTTACTCTTTCACATTTTTATTGAACAGCCTCAGGTCTTGGAAAAACTCCCATAATCTACCCTCATCTTGGTTGAGGTCTAGGATTTCTTCATACATAGCCTTCATTGCATGAGTCTGAAGCAATTGTAGACTTAGATCAGGTATATGCTAGGATAAGGTAGATCTAATGAATGGAAATAGAGGCATACAATTATTATTTAATACCTCCACCACAAACATATGCAAGGTGTTGGTTGATTTTATGGTAAGCACATTGATCTTCTAATCTACCTATGGAATTTCCAATTCCAATAAAGGGCAGCTCGAAGGACTTGGACCAACTGACGAGGATTTGAAAGACCTCCTACACTTTGGGCTTTGCAAGACCCGGGAGGGTGATCCCTTAATGTTTTTACAACCTCTACACCATCATCATAAACAACACTAACAACAACAAATAATCTCATTTAATAATTCAACATAATAGGATAATACCAAATAGAATTGGTTGTTTATCAATAATATCAACAATTTGGAGCATGAGATAACTACAACAACATTACACAGTATAGGATAGTCATTGATTTGCAATTTGTAGCAAGCTCTAGGTAAAGGAAGACAAATATTGAACCATACGAATAAGTACAACTTAGATCAGTGCCATATATCCATTGGAGGAGTCAAATTTATAAGCATCTAAGGGTTTATGACAGATTTAACACATAACATATAAGATCCTTGATAATATTGCTTTACAATCTCATCAATATGTATTCTAACCCAATACTACTTATCAAATCCTTATACATAACATATCCACATATAATCCCATTCAAGCATTTTAATCAATTCCTTGAATTAAAGCTAAAACAAGAATCATACACACCACAATAGTGAGATGAATGAAACAACCCTTGATCATTTTATTCAAAATTCATATATGCTTCTACAATGCAGAGACAACTTTGAATTAATCATGTCAATTCAAATGCCAGTATTGTCATAAAACATCAAATCCCTATGAATTCATAACCTACTACATAATGACTCAAAACCTAAATTGCATTTTCCCTTAGAAAACCATCAGACTTTAGAATTTTCTCTACAACTTCATCTAGACTCGACCAAAAATATCTAACTTGCTAACCCATACTTCTGGCCTTGAAATTATTCTTATAGAAAAAGGAGCAAACAAGCATTGGGCCCTGAAAGCACACGTGTCACTAGCCAACTGGACCGACTTGTGATATTCCAAAAATTTGTTACAACAATAATCTCCCCAGAGAATCTTCTTGTTCATCACATGTGCCCGTTGAGAATGGTTGATCTAGCAACAAAAAACTTCAAAAATTCCACACCTAGATTGTCACCAAAAAAAAAAAAACTGGAACCTGTTGTAACTGCAACAATTGATTTTTCAACCATTAGCAGCCTACTCCTTTTCACTCTTCGTCAGTTAAATATACATTTACCCATTTCTAGTACTCTTCATCAGTTGGCCAATCAAAATTTATCACCTCATTCACCTTGACACTATAAGGTTTGTACCTAACTACCACATGATTCGCTTCTCTTTCAAAAGACTCCAAGAATGAGCTGGTGCTAATGATTTTTTGCATATAGTTCACCAGCAAATCATAATATGAGTTACCCTATTTTTGAGGGTTTTGTAGTCGAAACATGATATAAAGGGGCTCTTACACTTTTTGTGATTATTGTAGCTTGTGTAAGAGGCCCTATGGATAATGTTGTAATTGTAGGATGCATGAATAGGGCATTGGATGAGAAATAAAGAAGGTATAACTGTTGTCCTCAATAGTTTTGTGAAGAAAAGCATGTGAAATGAGAGGTTCAAGCCTAGGTTTCAACAAAACATGTATGGGAGATATGATTTTATGAATTTTTATCCATGTGCAAACCTAATAGGTTGTTTTTGAACACTGAATATAAATGATACACACACACACACACACATATATATATATATGTATGTATGTATATGTATTTTTAAATGTAAATGTAAATACAATTATTGGATGCTCTCCTAGAACAATAAATGCAACATATCATTAAAGAAATCAATATCTATATATATAAATGTGTATTTCTAAATGCAAGTGTAAATGCAAAGAGCATATGGTTTTGTAGTGTTATAGACACAACATATCCATAAATTAATGTAATTGAAATTCTAAAGTCTTCAACACATATAATATGAAATTGATCAAACTATTAAACTACATGAAGAATAAATGAAAATAGTAAATGCATTTGAATGTGTATTTGTAAATGTAAGTGTAAAATAAATAAGAATAATGAAAATTATAAAAGAATACAAGGAAAGGTCTCCTCCCTTCTTGGTAGTGATAACCTCCTCCACACACAACCCTTAAAAATTATGAATAGATGAATATAATATTTGAAGAACTCAAAGTTGATTCTTTCCTACATGATGCAATTAGTCATTTTATCCTTACAAACATTTATAGTGATTACTAGAGGCACATTGACCATTTCTTCATAATAGAAGAATTTGATCATACTTTTCCAATGATGGAATTATGAGAAAACCTTAGGTTAAATGAATAATTCCTAGCTAAGTTCTTTAAATCATGTCCAATTGTATAAGAGAAGACCACTGCTATGTGTACATGGATACCATGGAGAAAGGCTCTTTGGGCTCTTTCATCAATCATCCTACCTTAAAATATACCAAAAATCTCCTAGCAATTAGACATAGGAAGATTTAAGATGACTTAAAAAAAAAAATTTCCAAAGCGTAAACTTATGATGACTTAACCAGGCCTAGTACACACTCCCTTCCCATTAACCACTTATACATATAGAAATTAAATGTAAATTTTCTGCTATTTTTAGTCATGTAGGTGTCCAATAAACCACTTGGTGGTGTTTCCCTTCAAGTTTATTTACTTGAATGAAGAGAAAAAGCCCTTTGATTACAATTAGAGAATACATTTGAGGCCTTGGTTGTGTAATTGGTGGACCATAGTCACATTTAACACTTGCTACAAAGTTTGGGAGTTAAAATGTTAAGTAGATTTGATTTGTGATGGACATATTTGGACGGTAGTAACAATAACTTGCAACCTATCAAGACTTGATTACCTTATGACTTATGAAATTCTAGCGATGAAATGATAGATTAATCATAATATCACCTTAGGATCACATCACCATGAAAGAACTTCATCCAACATCCTTATGAGTGCAGGTACCACCAAATAGGTATTTGTCAGATCTGTCTTCCTCAAGCAAGGGAAATTTAGGAAGAGAAGTGGAAAGCGAGACATGTAGTATGCCTAAAAGAGGGAGATCAACTAGAGGTCAAAAGATTAGAAGAAATTTTTGTAAATGCATCAAATTTTTTCTTGCTAAAGGGGGTTCATTTTCTTATGATGATGAGAGCATAGGTGACATTGAGATGTCCTTGACGTACAAACATTTATGGAAACAATGTTTACCCAAGGAACTTCCTCCAATAAAAATTGATTTTTTTGTTAACGAGAGGATATATCACATAGCACCATCGTCATTACATGGTTTGGGCCTATTTTGCATGGACAACATAAAGTTTTGTTACAAAAAAGTTACTGAATTGATGGAGTATGTCGGACCCTGTTACAGTTACAAAGATTGGATGCAACTGGTTCGATATACATGAAGTATGCATAGGTATGCACTGTCAGCAAATTATATATAGATTAAAGATAAGGATCAAAATAAAGGAGTGGCTATGTACATAGACGGAAGGCCAAAAGCATCAGGAAATATTGTAGGGTTTATAAATAGTACATGACTTGGGTAAAAAAATAAGCAACCCAATTGCATATTTGAGGTGCACGAGGGAAACCATGTATTCGAATGTCCGATAAAATCCATAATTGCAGGGGAAGAGTTGCTAATCGATTACAATTTGAATCGCTTAGCTACAAACACAGTTACTATGGGAGTGGTATGTACTATGTACCATTTTACCCAACCTCCAATTAATGACTCGAATATACCATTTTATTCTTATGTTTTTTTTGTAAGTCTCTTGGTTTCATTTACGTAATATTTTTTTATAATTAATTTTTGTCATAGTGGGACATTGATCATATGGAGAAGGCTCTGGCCCAGAGCACAGGTCATGATTTATCTTTAGATGCTTCTACCCAATAGATTTACGTCATTGTAATTGTACAAATTAGATATGAGCAAAAAAATTTATTATTATGTTGTTTTGATAAGTTTATTGGGTTAATTTTGATAATGTTTTTAATATTCTTGTTGCAGTTGATTGATCAAGGAATGGCACCAATAGTAGATGAGAGTATCCATAGGGAGGTGCAGTCAATATTATGTGATGATGACATTACTTATTCAACAAACCCTCTCGATATGGTAAGGAAGACCCCAAAAAAATGCAATGAAGAAATCCTTAAGTTGTTATTCATAGTGCCTCAAACAGATGAGATAAGAGAGAGGGTTAAAATATTGATTGAGAGATCACAAAACTTGCAAGTAAGCTGTCATGAGGTCTTCAATTATAACATAAGTTCATTCATGGTTTTATATTTTGTACTCTTTTATTTCATGAACTAAAATATGTGTTGTTTTTACATAATTTTTTGCATCCTCATGATGCTCCTAGCCATGATTAGGGTATTGCAAGTGCTACCTAAGGAGTAGGGGTTGGTACAAGTGTCCATCTTGATCTTCCTACGCATACATCACATCATCTGACCCCATCATCTGTGCCTATATTATTGTCTAAAATGTTGGCAACACATACCATGCAGGCATCCGTTAGTGCACCCTCTAGCAGTGAACACATGCCAAAACATGCATCAGGACATGTACCTAGGGATGCAGAGGCCACTAGTACTAGTGATATTTTAGCAACAATTGTTGGATCTTCCTATATTAATAGTACGGGAACATTTCTGGTCACATTTGTGGTGAACGGGGATTTCGTTCCCATAAAGATAGAGAAGGTCCTAGGTACTTTAATTTTTTTAATTATTATATATAATCCAATTGAAATTTACTTATTGATCGCTCTTTTTAGACTATTGATTCCATGATCATTTTGTAGGAAACGATGTTTTTTATAAAGATCTAAGTGATATTACATTGGAGCTCTTCATGCCCACCATATGTACATAATGTAATGCCCAAAATCAAGATTTAAAAGATGAGCTCATTAACCATTTACTTGTGCTCTTCGGTGATAAAATAGTCAACCAAACCAAGGTCCTTAAGAAAGCTAGTACGTATCTAAAGTATGTGAGGGACCAATATAGGTCACATTTAGATAAGAACAAAAAATATGAGTGTCCCCCCATGATTCCAGAGAGGGAGTGGAAGGACCTGGTGTCAGATGGAAAGGAGAAGGCTGAAAAGAAAAAAAGAAAGACACCACCCGGCCAAGGAAGGTATGTGATACTATCAACAATGTAATTATATACTAATTACTCTTTCTTTTTACATAATCTAACATATTTCAAACTTTTCATAGGCTGCCTGACACATCGAAGGAAACAAAGGAAAGACTAGAAAAACATAGGCAGCACAAACATGGCTCTGGTGGTTATATGAAATTAGCCACATCGATGGTAAGTATCAATAAATGAAATATTGTATCCAAATAATAAATTGAAAACAATTTTGGTTTTATCACACCATAGAAGAAAAAATTATGATCTTATGCAAAAATTTAGGTCTCTGAATTCAACAGAGTTCCCACAAAAGATGACCTAAATATTTCCTTCTTGCAAGGCTATGGAGCCATGGTTGAATGCCTAAGAGTCTTGACTAGGTAAACACAATCTTCCATTGCAACCGACACACAGGTAAATAAACTCAATAAATTTTATTTAAAATTGAATACTTGTGAAATCTATTCAATATTAATTTCCACCATAAAGTAATTACATGCCTATTTTTTTTAAACATTCAAGCAATGATAATATTGCACATGACATTGGAATGCAGCCTGATGAGGGTGGAGCACAACCTACAAATGAAGGTCATGGTGTGCATCCCGGTACTTTAGAGCATGTAGACCATTATCGGGCTAGAGAAGATCAGGAACATGATGTGGCCCCATCAGGTAAAGATGACCACTCTAAAGTTCTTTTAAACATATTCAATTACAATTGGTGTATTAATTAATGTAACCTTTCATGTTTCAACTTTAGTGCATGTAGAGCATGATCAACGTGTTGAGCATGATCAGGCTAGAGAAGATCAGGAAAATGATGTGGCCCCATTAGGTAAAGAGGACCACTCTCATGTTCTCCTATTAAACACATTTAATTTCAATTGGTGTATTAATTAATGTAACCTTTCGTGTTTTAGCTATAGATCAGGATTTAGAGGGTGTTCAACATGTTGAGCATGAGTCTATAACAGAAGTTCAGGAACATGATGTGGACCCATCATGTAAAGAGAACCACTCTAATGTTCTTTTAATTAATGAAATATTTATAACAATAATGATAAAGCATATCAGTTTAACATTTCCTTGTTATTGCAGCAGACCCCCCTTGCAACGACATCCACATCATGAGCAGACGACTAGGCGTACATTAAGGTCATGAGCAAAGGATAGAACAACAAAAGGGGGGATAAATTATTTAGAAAATGATACTCCACTTCATATTTTTTTAGCTTTAAAAAGAAACAAAAAAAATGTGATTGTAATCATATCATGACAACCATATTTTTTATAATATGTAAAAACTAAAAGAATGAATATTATATGTTAATGAATGAATGTGAATATGTTAATTAATGAATGTTATATGTTAATGAATGAATGTTATATGTTATTAATGGATGAATGAATCTTATATGTTATTAATGGATGAATGAGTGATTAATGTTATATGATTGGGTATGGGAAATTGAGAGTGATGTGAGGGGGGGGTGGGACCAAATGAGCTTCCACCATCATGTGGTTGGCCCTGTTAAGTAGAGAATATTAAACTATTCTCGAAACAAAGAGAAGCTCAATAAGGTAATGCACTTTTCAATATAAGAAATGCATCGTTTGAAGCATCAAACAAATATGCAAAGATAAAGAAAGTGCTAACTTTTCACTATGGTGGCAGAAAAATGATTCTTTATACCCTGAATCCATGCTCTGCATCATAATTTGAAGTTGTTTCCATTCCAATGTTCTAAGTTTAGTTTGTTTGTATGGCTTTGTATGAATACCACATTGTGTTGTGTGTGGATTTGGTTTCAAAGCTTCATTTCTTCTATTTTTAGTGGTGACATAACTCTAAAATTTGACTTTTGTGCATAATAGGTTAGTGGAAAAATTGATAGCTCTGAAGGGTTTAGAGGCTCAATTGAGATAGATACACGGATATTTGGATATTCTTGTTGATGGGAGGCTTCCACTTAACCATGAAATTTTGTACCATCTGCAGGTGTGAAAAAGTTTCTCTACTTACATTCATTCTTGATCATAAATGTTGTAAATGATATTAGTGCTTCAAATTTAAGATTCGTTTCATTGTTATAATGATCAAAGTGTTATACTTTTCTATACATTCAAGCATTCTCTTTCCCCCTACCCTTTGCTCTCTTCCCCCACCTTTTAAGAATTTTCTTTGTCATAAAACATTCACATTTCTATCTCATTTACACAAATTTATCTGAAGCGCTAGGAGTGAATAAAGATATGTAAAAGATGATGGATTATGTCTAAACAACACCTTTCCATCTTATAGATAATTAAATCCTTAACATTTGAATAGTTTAGAGCTCGAATAATGCTTGTATATGCATGTGTAGTAATAAGGGAGCCTATGTGAAGATTGAAATTTAAAACATCACTTTGGTATATTTCCTTAGGCAGTGAAATGATATTTTGAGTAATACAAACCTACACACACATTGATATTTTTCGGCATTGCATTGTGGAATTTTTTTTCTCTTATACCTACCCTCAGCTAGACATGGAGGTATATAATAATTTTTTCTGAGATTATTCTATAATTAGTTAATTTCACAGAGGAAGACTAAAATCTTCTTAATTTCCTGTCAGGTGTGAAAGCATATGAATCACTTGCTAAAGGCACCATTTTGTATTCTTCCAAAAACTAGTTTTTTCTTTTTTTTATGTTTCTTGCATGTGTTTTTTTAGGCTCTAGAGATGTAGCCCGACTCTTTCCTTTTCACTTTTCATCTATTTTGATGATTACAATAGATTGTCCTCATAATTTTTCATGTAGATGTGTTTGTAACCTTATTTTCTACCAATCAATTCACAAACCAGTCACATATTAACGACCATTTCACTACCTTGTAGTCATCCATTACTTCATATGTTACAGGTTGTGTCTATGTGCCAATAAATCCCAATGATTGTGATAACTTTAATCCTACAAGTGTACCCAATCTTTCTCAAGTAAAAGTCTTACCTTATTTTATACTACTTTAAATGGTTAATTGAAGGTGCTTCTTTAGATCTGAGATAGTTGAACCCTAGATTAAAATATGGTATTAGATGGGTAGTATAATGATAAAAATGAGGTCCATTGAACACAAATTATGAGCATAATTTACTAGACTATGAATAGTGTTACAATTATAATTATTTCTCCTTTACCTACCTCTACATTAATGAAAAAGATAGTAGATATTGGAAGTTCATTACATGTCTCATGCATGCATTAGTATGTTAATTTTGTTTAAGTTGTTTAAGAGCTTGATTAGGTCAAGAATATGTTCTACAAGCTCTATTCTCTTGACACTGCTCAACATTTTCCCTACACATTTTATCTTCAATCCATAAATTTCTTAACTCCTTCCCTTGTTAGCCCTTTGTTTTTCTCAAGTGTAATACTTTTTCTATGCATCTTGCAGTCTGTATGTATGATCAGTCATCTTTTATGAAGCATGGATAACCTTTCATGGAATTTTTATTGTAATTAGACAATTTCCATTGTGAGAATAATCATTCAATTTGTATGGAAGTAAGTCTTTTTCATATTATTTGACTTGGTATTGTAAACTTGTCTTTGTAGGATTCTCTAGTGGGGAACATCAAAACTATGATGATAGGTAGAGTTGCAAAACACCATAAATCATTTGGCATTATCAATATATTTCTTATAGAATACTCTGTGCAAGTAAAATGGAATGTGCAATGACAATTGGTCTCAAATTCAAATCTAAATATAAGTACATTATACACAAGAAGATGGTATCTATTATATGATTTAAAGAACCAAAAAATAAGAAAATTAATAGGTTCCATTTGTTTACTTGCTCTTAGACACTTGTTTAATTGGTGAGACCCTCAGAATGTCTTGCTGATAACCAGTAGTGTTCAAAAATCCTGAAGAGGTCAGACTATTGTGACATTGGATCTGTCTTGTCGACGCAAGTCATCGACAAGAGATAGACTATCAGAGTGAGTTTTCTATCATGTTCTAATGATTGATCTCTCACAAATGGGTTGGCTTTGGTGGTCATCACCAAGATTTGCCGCAATGGTACATTTCAACAATTTTTTTTTTTCAAAATTGCATTGTTTCGTCGCAATTTTGACAAAGGCCACTAACAAATCACTGAAAAGGTCTGACGAAGTTGCTATAGCTGCGACGAAAACTTCATCATAAATCCTTTCCAATTTCATTGAAATGGTGATGAAAGCTTCGTCATAAATCCTTTCCCATTTCATTGAAATGGTGATGAAAGCTTCGTCATAACTCCTTGCCCATTTCATCGAAATGGTGATGAACTTCTAGTGTTGTTTCAATGCTTCAGAAGAACCATTGCAATTGCATTTTGATTATTATTTGTCGGTGGATACATGAAGTTTTCTTTGATATTCTGATGAACATCTGAGTCATTTTATGATGCTAATGACCGATGAATCTGCACCATTATTTCGATGTTTAATTCATCATTGGAATTTCGACAAAAAAATAGCGACAAATTTTTTTCGTCAATTCATCAATTTTCTAACAAATGTTTGTCGAACAAATGAAAAAAGTTCATCAAAAAATGGAGTCAAATTTAGTAGTGTCAAAACCTTTTTTCTAGGCTAGCACCACTCAACATACTCCTAGCCTTCTCCATCAGTGTCCTGTTCATTATTTTTGCTACCCCATTCTATTATGGAGAATACAGACTTGTCTTTTATCTATCAATACCACAATATTTATAGAATCTATCAAAATCATTAGAGAAAAATTCAACACCATTATTAGTCCTCAAACACTTTATTTTCTTTCTAGTCTGGAACTCAACCATTGCTTTAAATTCTTTAAATCAGCTAAAAATTTCAAATTTACTCTTAGGAAAATATACCCATGGCCTTCTACTATAATCATCAATAAATTAAACATAATAAATGGATTTACCAATTGAAGGAACATCTATAGGACCAAACACATCCAAATAAATAATATCCAATACACCACAATATTTATGAGAACTTGAGTAAAATTGAATGTGGTTTTGTTTTCCATAAATACAATGCTCACATAAATCAAATTCAAGATTACAATTAGACAAATCTTCAACAAGTTTTTTATTTTTCAAGGTCCTTAGACCCTTTTCTTCAATGTCTCCATGTCCTTGGTGCCATAACATAGTTTTCTCTATAGGTAACATTTTTTTAGAAGAAAGACCATCCTTGGGTACCCAATATCCATGACCATCTGTTGAAGATGAGACCCTCACTTCTTCCACATACATGCTTTCCACATAAAGTACTATTGCACTCAACAATGCATTCATTGAGCTTATACAATGTGCCATATCTGACACCTCTAGTAATCACCATAGCACCTCTAACAATCTTGCATCCTGCATCAGAAAATACTACCTACACACCTACATCTATTAGTTTTCTAATAGATAACAAATTTTGTGCTAAACTAGGATTATTCAATACACCATTAATCCTTTTTATTCTACAATCAAGAAACCTAATTTTAACTTTACCACGACCAATAATGTCTAAATATGAATCATCACCCAAGTACACCTTACCTCCATCAAACTCATCATATTCAAAAAAACAATCTCTATTAAAGGTCATATGGAAAGATGAACCAAGTCAATTAACCATGCATCATTACCTACATAAGCTACCAAAGATGCAATGAATGTGTTGCCATCTCCCTTCTCAAACTTAGAATCAGAATGAAATTTCTTATTTTTCTTCTTATTTTCTTCTTTGCAATCCTTACGAACATGACCTGGCTTACCACAGTTCCAACAAAAAACTTTGGACTTTCCAGGAGACTTTGATCTTGATATGATGTTCGGATCTATGACTTTTTGCACATGAATAATAACTTATTAGAATAATTAAATTGAAGGTCTTTAAATCAATATTGAAATGGTTAATTTGAAATGTAATTGAAATAATTCATGAATAAAGAAATGATAAAGTGATGAACATAATAGAGAGATAAGAGAGAGAAGACAAGAATCAGCAAGTTGGTAACAAAGTTCACCAAATGGCTGTCTTCAGGTCCCTATCAAACATAGTGACGAATCCTATTATACTCCAAAATCATGATTACAAAGCTTTAATTTTGACAGAGTCTCCTCACATCTCCTTGATAATGAAATTACAAATAGTTCCCTCCTTCAAGTACAAACAAGCACAATGCCTCTTGCATAGAGTTGAACAAATCACTAGCACAAAGGAATTTTTCTCACCATTCTCCACCATCTAGTCTTTTTTGAATTCTAAACTCTCACCACTCTTTTATACATAAATTGGCCCAATTTGGCCTATAAATAACATGATTACAAAATCATAACATATCTCCACCTTTTCAAGTAAATTTTTTCCTAAATCCCCCCTTTTACATGAGTAAATATTTAAATCTCCCCTTTTAACATAATAAAATCATTTTAAATCCCCCTATTATCTTAATATTTTGTCTTAGCCTTTTGAGCCTCTTTGTTTTTATCATTTTTGGGCTTTACAAATATTTTTATTAAAGGGGATTAAATTGTTTTAACTTAAAAGGGGTTAAATATTTTAAAGTAGAGGGAATTCAGTTTACAACTCTTCTTTAAGTAAATCTGACCCCCAGATTACACTCACTGCCATCACTGGTATGGCGGTGGGGAGGAAAAATCAGCCCAGAAGGGTTAGGGGTTCAACCCTCACCACCTCAAATTTTATCCACAATTTCAATTTTTTAGAAAAGAAAGGAAACTAGTGGCCTCTATTGGGTAAGTACATAATACATTGCAAAATGGTGGAGGCTATGTCTTTAAAAATGGAGGTTAGGGGATTGACTCCCCTCTTCATAGTTTTTAGCAAACAATTCAACAAACCAACTGACTATTGAGGATGAGAGGAGGCCCACATGCACCAATGAATTGGTGCGACATGGAAAAACTTGATTCAATGTCGATGTTCAGTCAGTGGACACATCACTACATAATTAGCCTGCCATGTCAACATGTCACCCTTCCACATCATTTTCCATACTGACATGTGTCCACATCAGAGGTTGCCACATCACTATTGAATGTGTTGCCAAGTCATTGTATGGATGCCACATGTCACATTCTAATTGGTCCATGCCATCTGACCCTATTGATGACATCTTTCCATGTTTCATGCACCGATTCTACCATGTCAGAATGCTGACGTTAGCAATGGTATCTTGGTCAACTTAGTCAATTACAAACTTTGAGCAACCATATCTTTCGTGTACTTTATCTATTTTTGACGAAATGAGCAACATCGGGATCATGGCGATGAGCTCTTCATTAGGGCATTGATTCTACTGAATTCTAAGATGATCATTTTTTTCCTTTTTGACTAGCCCTTGTACCCAGTTTCACCCCAACTTTGACGAAGCATAACTTGAGAGTAAAAGCTCATTTTTCACCCATTAAAGTTGTGTTGGTTTTAGATTTATGAGCTCTTCGACATAGAGATGAAATATGGAGCATGTCAAACACTTCAATTTTTGACAAAAAGTATCCACCTAGATCAGTCCTCCCCACTAGATAGATTTTGGACCTCCAAAAGTTATATTTATTTAGAATTTAAGTTAGGGCATGGCCTTCCCATACATCTAGCTCAACACCACAATTAGGACTACAATAATGTTGTTAAGCATATGCATCATTCCATCACTTCCATGAGTATCTACATCAACGTTTACCTTCAGGCTTAGATGGCTTCTTGTCAGACTTATCAATGAAAGTACCCTTACCCCTTGACTCTAGGTGAGTGGCTTGGAAACTTCATCCAAATTACTAGGATTCAAAACCACAATGGAATGCGTTAGATAAGAGTGAAGACCACCTATGTACTTAAGCAAGGTACCCTAGGTGTACAATGGAACATTTAATGCAATATCCCTTTTCCTGAATTCATGGGTTTACTCTTGGATAGTTTGACCTTTCCCTTGCCTAAAATTTTTTGAGTCCATCATTAACTATTGCATATAGCCTAAGGGATAAAATTGCTTCTTAAGAGCATTGAGAAATTTTTCCCAAGTTAAATTGACTCTACTATCTTGTGAAATTTCTACCCGAGTTCTACTCTCCTGCCAAGTGAGAGTTGTTTCTCCCAATCGAAGAGTAGCTAACTAGATCCAAGAAGCATCATCTAAAAGACCTTGAAATCTACAATACACTTATACTTCTTGAACCCAGTCATCTAATTACTCAGCATTTAACTCTCCAAAATACTTAGGTAGCTCAAATTTTACATCCAATTTAATTTTAGGCTTATGTGCACCTTTGAAAGGATTGGTAGAAGAAGTAGAATATTCTGTAAAAGAAGAATGAGAAGAAAAAGAAGAAGGACAAGATGGAGAAGGATTTTCTAGAGGCTCATCACCACCTCGTAGTATTTTCCCTTTTCCTTGTGATCTTCATGATTTTCTTGCTTTGATGAATCTCCTTTTCCATGCTTCTTCCATTCTTGTCTTTTCTAGTAGAGTTCTTCCACCATAGCCTTCATTTAAAGAAAGGCTCACTAAAAAATCTTCTCATCAATCTCAATATTTTTGTCAGCTTTTGATCATTCCATATTTTGCAAAGTTATTTGTTTATTGATCTCAAGATTGCATTCTGCAAGCATTCCTTCATCTCGCTGGCTCCTAGATCACATTATCATTCACCTCTGTAAACACTAGTCACAAAAAAGCTCTGATACCACTTGATTTGATGTTAGGATCTATGACTTGTTGCATGTGAATAATAACTTATTACAATAATTAAATTGAAGGTCTTTAAATCAATATTCAAATGCTTAATTTTAAATGTCTGAAATGCTTAAATGAATGAAGCAATGATAAGTTGATGAAAAGATATATGTATATGTACATGTATAATGCTGATCTATAAAATTCTCTTTTGAGCATAGATATAGTCTTATGGACATTGCATTTTTTTCTTAATATATAATAACACTCTATGCAATTTGTGAGGGCTTGGTTGGGCCTGGTCACAACAATGGTGGACATTTTTGAACACATCGGTTGGTGGTGTGGAGTTGCTTGCCTCACTCAATAGGTATAGAAGGGTAAAAACCTTCCATGCACCTCCACTAGTTGGGAGGTTGGATTCTTCAACAAATATTGTGTTTTACAATCTACACTATTGTAAGACCCTACGTCACATGTGATTAGTAAAACCCTAATTTATTTCTTGGTTCCCTAAATAGATGGTAAGATGTATTATACATGATAAATAGTGTGATTGTGTAACAATGTTCTTGCATTTCATTCTAACATTTTGTTTAATTATCACTGCCATGAAGGTGTTAGGAAATTATAAATTATGGAATTCGAATTGAAATTTAAAATGGAATAGTTGCATAGATAAATCTAAGGATATTAAGCTTACGAATTAATTTTGTACATGATTGTTTCTTACTATTGCATAGGCAATGTGCAAGAAAATAAGGGTGCGAGTACAAGAAGGGGAAACCATTGAGAGAAAATCAAAAGAAATCTTATTGTGAATATGAATTTGAACCTTTTTGGGGCTTTGAAATAAATAAATTCAATGTGGTAAATTAATATAGTAAGGATTGATATTAAAAGGATATTAGATTAGGTGTTATGTGGGTGTACGTGGGGTTAGGGGTTAGGAACCCTTAAATCCAAGTATGAAACTCGGATGGATCCTTAAGAGGGTCTTTAAAGAGGGTTGTTGGTAAAATTTCCTTAGTTGGGATGCAAAAATAAACCCCCTAGGGTCTATACCATAGTGCTAGGGGTCAAGTAGCATGCAATAAGTCACCAAGGACATGATTTGACTCCTGGAAAGCCCCCATAATGAGGAGTGACGAATTTTGAGGAGATGATAGGGGTGAAAAGATTGAGGGGTTGTCCAAGTGCATGTTCCCCTCTTTAATGAGGAAATACCCTCATTGAAGGAAAGAGGTACACTTCACACCTCCCCATTCAAAGATTGCAAGTTGAAACTCCTATATATCTTAGAGAGGAAGGAAGAGTGGGGTGTTACCCACTTCTCCTCTTGGAGAACTTTAGTGGATATGGTAAGAAGAATGAGAAGGGAAGAGGATTCAACCTCTTTGGGAAGATAGAAATCAAGGTGGCTTGGGTTGGAGAGGAAGGATGGATAAAAGAGTTCAATCCCTTCATCTACAAGAAAGGAGATAAGTTTTATTTTCTTTTACCCTTGTTTAATGGTTGTATGAAGTTGACATAGTGTATGGATCATGATTGAAAGTAGAAAGTAGAAAATATAGATGCATGAAATTTGTGCTATGTTAGCTTATCCTTTGTAAAAATGAGAAAATAATCCATTTATCATCGTGGAGCTAAAATAATTCCTTGCTCAGGGGTATGGCTAGAGCCCACGAGGCTCCACGATGCCATTATGGTAGGGTGGAGAGCAAGCCTTACTTATTTGTGTTGCTCTTGTGTTTTTTTTGGATTTTGGTTGTAATACGAAATAGCTAGTATTCTAATGTAAGATGAAAGAATAGAAAGATAAAAGTTTACTACTTTTGCATGTTAGTTGCTTAATCTTTAGTATCAAATGGATCATGAGCCTAGTTTATATAAGGAATTTTGTACCTTGTTGATATGGAAAGGAAGATTATTCTTTTAGACCACAATATCTATGTGAATGTGAGACCAATAAATAGTTAAAATAAAATTCTGCATAAAGTTACTATAAAATCAGTTTACTGTTGCAAGTATGATCAAGTTCTAGTGAAACTATACTTATAGTTACTACAAGAATGAATGGGCCTTGAATGATTTCCTATTGTTGCCTTCCTAAGAGAAAATGGGGTTTAAGATGAAATATGCTAATGTTGTAACTGTGAAGCCACTAAAATAATTCTGTCTCAAGCTAAAAATATAACCTAGAAATGGCAATAACTAAGTATAGAGACAAATAGTTAAGGTGAAAGGGAACTGGTTATGTATGCACATATTTTCCCCTTTTGCTATTATAAAAATGTTTAGAGTGTTTTTTTTTACTCAGCAATGGGATGCTTTTCAAATATAAGAAGAAGAAAATAAGAGAGAAAACAAAGGAGATAAATAAGGTAGATTTATTGTTGTTGTTTATGACAAGTTGTTGGGTCTACAGTCGTTGTCTTTATAGCTCTGAATGAAAATAAGGAATACATCATATGTTGTTAAATGATCTCGAACTCCTGGTGGTAAAGTAGTTTATATAAGCAGCCTGTAGGAGACTTTTCTTCTCCTGAAAGAAAATTTCCAAAGAAAAAAAACTTTTGTGAGATCTAATTGAAATCGACCCTTTTGTGCTCGTGTATTCTATAACAATAGAGAAGAAAACATTAAATAAATAAATGAATAAAAGAGTAAAATAGAAGATCCAAATTTTGTATCTAAATATTTTTCCAAATAGAGGGCGGCTGCAAGTGTGTCGAGCCCCTCAATCACGCGATGCTAGAAGGCCACTGTTGTGAGTGCAAGCCTAATTCCACAAATAGGCTAGAGTTCTAATAAAACATGGGGATGAATAAAGAAATTTTTTTATAACTATTAGTTTTAGAGAGTATGGACAAAAAGAAAATACATTTAAAACACTACTCTTTCAACAATTAACTCCCAGGTAAGGGCCACCTCCCACCGCATGTTGTGACTGGCCAAAGTATTTTCCCTAATCAACCAGATGGAAGCAACATGATGCAATAAAATACAACAATAGTTTGGTTTGATATCAATTTGGGTAGAGATTAGTGCAGTTTGGTACACTCTCTTCAAGCTTCTGTGAGCATTACTCACCCTTAACAAATCTCTCTAAAAAATAAAGCTTGCCATAAAGGAAAAATATATATATAATCACAAGCTAAATCTTGCAAGTAGCGATAGGCCAATATAAAATACTCCTGAAAGTAAATGTGAAGCTGGTGTGGTTGGTTTTAGTGAAGTCCTCAATTACCGATAGGGAAAGGAGATTTAATGAACTTTGAGTATGCTCACCAAATTCTCTAAACTGAATTTGTATTTTACATAGAAAAAATGATAGCTGCTTCAGTGATAGCCATTTTACTTGATCTCTGTGCTAATTTGGACTCTAATTCCACTTCTGATCTTTCGTGTCATACTTGCCAAACCAAACCCAATTCGAGTGCACTGCCTTCAAAAAATTATGCTCTTGTATGGGTTGAGCTACTATTTCTTTGCATCCAAATCTACATATTTATGAGGGGATGGTGGGAATATCTCTCTTGTGTTTCACTCTAGACTTTTGGCTTGCAATTTTTCTTTTTTCACCATAAAATTGGCCCAACATTATCGAATGCTTCAACCACTTGCAAATGATGTTAAGCCTTAATGGACACAATCAAATCCTTTCCATGCGAGAAGCTAAGATTCACCTGTGCCATACAAATTAGCATCTTGAATGCCTCAGTATTCCCTGAAGAAAAATCTTTGCTATTTTTTTAATGTCTTCCTTTTAATGATATCTATGTATTTCATCTATGGAATTGTTTTTGCTTTGAAACAAGACCTCTTATAAATTCTCCTTTCCCTATATTTATCAACATTACAGACAAATTCCATCTTCCACAATTCTTTATCAACATTCTCTAGTTTAAAAAATTATTGCAGCAAAAAAAACACTAGGAAAGGAATCCAACTGTATGTGAAAATCAATTCTTCGAAACATAGAAAGATACATATACGCATATATATATTGAAGAAAAATAGAGTAATTGTATGAGAGGTATTAGAATAACACTTAATATTGTTACTAAATACTATACACAACCATTTAGCTTCTACATATCGAGGACACCAACTCCACCATCACCAACCCATGCAATTACCAAGCTCCACATCACCACAAAAAATACTGGTCAAGCCCTCCCCACTAGGCTAGGACATCTCTGACACTATAAAATCCAATTCACGTCTGGGTTGAAAAAAATCCTGAAGGAAATTTTGAGCAAATGATATAAAACCCTTCAATCTAGTAAAAAATGGATCTGAAGGAAATGATTTCAACAATAGTTTGCTATGAAACCAACACCACAATGGATCTTTCCACAATAGTACAACTTAATCAAAGTATACTTCCCCACACTACAACATTGAATATTGCATTCACTTTGTCTACCAATGTCGTACAACAATGACGGGATGCATTAACCCTTGCACAAGCAAACACTTACTATTCATCTTCCATGTACTAAGGACACCAACTCCACCATTGCCAACCCATGTAAATATGAAGCTCCACGTGCCATAAAAAAAATTGTTCAAGACACTACTGGTTGACACACCTCTATTGCCAGTAAATCCAATTCAGGGCTAGGCTGATGAAAATCCTGGTGAAAACTTCAACCATAACCTATCCAGAGTGCGTATAACACCATAAAATTTATTGGAAATTCAAGCTTCATTTCTTGGTATTCAATATTATGGAGATATCATCTATGGAAAATACCCATGTAAAATGACTTCCAAATTCTAGAGAACAACAGTTTTAAAACCCTAAAATCTGCTATAGAATAGATCCAAGGGTGATGATTCTTACAATAGTTTGATACAAAACCAAGACCGTAATGGCTTTTTTGACAATGCAACTTAATCAATATATTTTCTTCCCATACAAACAACAAAAAAATGGCAATTAACAATTTCTTATAAGGAGGTTGAAATAGATCAGGGAAAAAAAAATCATGTAACATATTGGTACAAGACAAGTATTCTATGTAATAGTTGTAAGAGGTATTAGGGTAATAATTAAGAATCAGATGTATGTTTTTCTTCAGTGATTTCCTAATAGTTCTTTTACAAATTACCTATTTCTCTATAATATGTAGTGCCAAAAATGGAGGTAATATTTATAATATATGCATGTATATATGTATATATATGTATGGATATAGATATATATAATCCTAGCATTATGGTGCAATGGAATAGCAGGAACTAACTGAAATATTCGATGTTGTGGTGTGGGAAAGTATACTCCAAAATATGTAAGAAAATATATTGATTCTATTGTGTTGCATTGTCAGAAGAGCCATTGTGGCATTATGAATATGTTACACATATTGCATGATAAAATGCTCTATTCTTAACAACATATCAATGTTATATCATTTAATGCTATAGTTGTGTTGTGGCGATTTTCTCACACTGTAGAAAACACTTATACATGCTATTTTGAATAGTATTTAATATTTCGCTCTACATAAATACAAACAAACATAGTATATAGATCTATTTAGATATACATATGTATATATAAATTGTTGTTGCATTCTCAAACAAGCCACACTGCTCTTTGTTTGCCTACATCTATATTTTTATATATCAATTAGGGAATTGAATAAATATATATATGTGTGTGTGTGTGTGTGTGTGTGTGTGTGTGTGTGTGTCTGTCTATGTTTGAGGGAACTCACTACAATTTTTCTCTTTGTGTATGATACTTAGTACCAAACAAGTATTATTCTAATACCTATTATACAATTCCTCTATTTGTCTTCAATAGCAACTACCAAACAATGTAGCTCGAATCTTATATCAATATATTTCATTATCTTCTTTTTCCCTCAACATTTTCAAACTCCCTACAACAAACTAGTCAAGGTTGCTTATGACAGCTGTAGAGCTTTCTACATGGGTATATTGGTAGTGGTACAGTTAGTTGCCTCGATATGCAGAAATAGAAGACAAGTGTTTTCCGATGTAAGCATTTTTTATATTAGGAAAGCCAACTCTTACATGGATTGCTTGTCTTGTATCAATATGATTCATGTGGGTTTCAATCATCTGTCATTTATGTCTCGGTATGTGTAGGATCATCATGGAAACATTAAGCCCTTAAGTGGCAAAAAATCTAGAAAAATTAGAGTGAGGCAACTTGATGTAAAAATATGAATAAGTTATCTATATTATTTCAAAAATATGTAGGAATAGAATCTATAGAAAATTGAATATAGTTTTTAAACTAATAGGTTTATTTAAAAAAAAAAAAAACTATTTGGTGAAAATTTGAAATTTCAATGGAGTATTACTTAAATTTCAGTGAAAAAATAAGAAGTAGGTATTTTTCTAACCACCCTAACCACAATAAAATGATAATATTTTTTTATAATATTTTAGATATGAGTAGAGGACTCATGTCCCAATGTGATGCATATTTTTTTGTTTATTTTTTTTTGCAAGTAAATAATTAATTATGAATTTTTTATTACAATTTTTAAAAAATATAAAAAATTGTATGTCTGACCACCTTAACTTGGTCAAAACTTCATGAAATTCAATATATATATATTTAATCCCATAGTATGTGAAGCATAGAATGTGACGCATGTTTCTGATTCAAAAAATGTGATAGTGTTTGAAAGCTATAGATGTTTTTCAATCATCCTATCAATCAAGACTTTAGTCATAATTCAAATAGAAAATGAATAATAATAATTTATTAAAGTCAAAGTAAAGCATAATTTATATTGGTGGAAAGCTAAGAATCTCCTTTAAAAACCCTTTTTGTTTCTTCAATTGTGGGTAAAAAAAAGTCATCAGCCACATACCCTACACATACCCATCATATCACCACTTTTTGGCCCATCATGATCCTACACATTCCCATCTAATTCTTAAAGTGTTTTCCTAATAGTTCTTATACAATTTCTCTATTTTATCTAGTAGCTTGAATTTTGAATTGAGAAGCCAACTCTTACATAGATTGCTTGTTTTCTATCAATATGTTTTATGATATTCTTTTTCCCCAGTCTTGCAACAAAAAATGTGCATTATGTATCAGTAGGCAGTCTATGTAACAATTGGCTTGTCAATTTGATGACCATTTTTACTATATTCTTCCTAAGATTGCAGTCGTATTTTTAATATTGGTAGATTTAAAATTACTTCATCTACTTGCATTTACTTTGTCTACCCCATCATACAACAATGATAAAATGCATTTACCATCACACAAGTTGTGTGGGTATATACATATATATAAATATATAAATGTATACATATGTATATAGTATGCTAATTCTTTACCACGATACGTCTTTTTCATCAACTTGTTAGACCAAAAGAAAAACACTACAATATTACACAACTTGTTTCAAAACACTTTCCCTTCCCCAAGTTTTTTTTTGTGGTATATGATAAGAGTCCATGAGATTTTACACAGACCTTACTTGCTTTTTTTGCTTGGGGTTTTGGCTAGAGCCCATGAGGCTTCATGATGCCAATATGCTTGGGAGGAGAATGAGTGTGGGTTTACATGATTATGGATGGCAATCAAACACCATGGTCATGTGCTTCTAAGAGGACAAGAGATTTGTTGATTGCATCACATTGTTTATCCCTAGAAGCAAATGGTAGTGGTGTATGCTTCTCCATTGAACTAAACCATTTACAATGCCATGGTTGCCCTGGTTTTCTTTTTGTGCATGACTGCATTTTTTTCCTTTCTAGCTATTAGTTTTTAGATGTTCTCATGTTTCACAAACACTTTTGTGCATATACACCTTAGCCGTGCAATGCAAATACAAGCACTTGAAAAACAAAAAACTATACCGATATATATATATATATATATATATATATATATATATATATATATATATATATATATATATATATATATATATATATATATATATATATATATATATATATATATATATATATATATATATGTTTTTGAAGTTATATACGCCTTTTTTAGTTATTATACACTCTTCTATATATTCCATCTTCAAATCCCATGATGCCAATTCTTTATTAGGAAACATGTTTTTGTCAACTTCTCATAGAAAAAAAGAGATTACAATAAGAGAGATCTTGTTTGAAAACATCCGTTTTTGCCAACATTTTTATTATGTGACATAGGATGAGAGTCCATGAGATCTTCTATGGACCTCACTTGCATTTCTTGCTCAGGGGTTTGGCTAGAGCTCGTGAGGCTTCATGATGCCAATATGGAAGGGAGGACAACAAGCATGGGTTTAGTGCTTTTCCCTTCCACCTTCACATATTTACATTACTACTTATATACATGCACACACAAATTCTCACATACACTTGTCTACCAAAAACATACTCTACTCTAACCATTTTATTTGTTATTATTTCTGCAACTCTCTTTTCAACTTCTTCAATAGATTACTTATAGATAATTCTTTAGCAACATGCCATGTATTCAAAATGTTCCATTTTATCTCTTTCTATTTTCAATAGATAGTGCTAACCTCTTTTATTATATATGTATATTATTTTGTTTATATTGTTGCATAGATATAATAGGCATTCAACAAAATTAGTGTATTGTACACTATATGTTTCAAATTATTTGATGCTTTGACTACTCGATGCAATGTAGCTTGCCCTTATTAAACATGACCAATAGTGTATGTAAGTACAAAACTTTCCCACTCTCAATAGATAGATTTGGTTACCTAATTCTAAAAATTATCAATTATTTTTAGCTTCACAATTTATATATTAATTTTACCCATATACTTACTCATTTTTTTATCATTCCTTTTTTATTTTCCTTGCTTGTGCACTAACATGTACCCTTATATTTCATTTGTAGGAATTGGGTTTAAGCATGTAAGAGGATTCAAAAACTAGGATACCTTTTTGCCTTAAAGTTATGAAATCAAAGAAAACACAACAATATCAGATATTATATATATAAACACCAAAGTTTTCCCAAGTTTTTTATTATGTAATGTATGATGAAACTCCATGAAATCTCTCATGGCCATTTCATCATTTTCTTGCTCGGGGCTTTGGCTAGAGTCCATGGGGCTTCATGATGTCAATATGGTAGGGAGGAAAATGAATGTGGATTTTTTGGTTTTACTTTTAATGCCATATAATTATTGTTACATAGATTTATATGTACACAAATCCTTTTGTAAATTTAGCTTCAACAAATATACTATATAATAACATGTTTTCCATGTTATAGCAAGTCACAGGGAAGAAAAAATATGTTTCTCATGTCATACTTTATAATAACATGTTTCTCATTGTCCCTCAAAACAAGACATAACTTCTAATTCAACTATTCTAACAATGCAAAATATGTGTATCATTTCATTGCATTCTTCTTCTAACCCATAAATCAAAAGCACAAAAAAATTGTTTTATTCCCAAAATTATTGAATGGATACTACTTATAACATCTTTCTTTTTTGAAAAACTCATTTGTGGTGAGTATTATAACTAATATTCAAATAAACAATGGCTTTTTTAAAGAATACTTTTTATTCAATAATGTCCCATGAGTTGTGTTATCTAAAGATAAATAATAAAGACAAAAATATCAAAGATCAATTTCCTCTTTTATCCAAATGGTTTTTAGTCTTGCAATGCATTGCCTTATCTTAAGATAATTAAACAATAATTTTTTGATTGATTGTTTAACCTAGACAAAAACATCAAATATAGATGTACATCTAGGCGTAACATGTAATACCCCTCCTCTTACTGGTAGGATTTAGTATTTTTCAATGCGGTTGTTTGCTTCTTGTGACAATGATGATATTGTTTGACTTGGTTAGTTAGACGTTAGATGATGCTATTGTTTCATTATGGACATGATTTTTCGTATGACAGTATGGTTGGTTATATTAGTTGATTTTCAGAATTATATTATGATGCAATGATTTAATGAATTATGTCATGAGATGAAATTGTTAGTTTAGAAATGTTATTTTATTAGTTAAATTATAATTGTTAGGATAGGTGTGATGAAGGACAATATAGCATCATTCATTCGTGAGTGCCCTGCTATGTTGCGATTCCTTCTCACAATGCAGTACTTTGATTTAATGCTTTGATTTTATATATATATGTATGCACATGTACACAACTTCATTTGTATGTAGGATTTGTAGGTACAAGTCTCAATTCCACCTGCTTCGGCAGGACAGGGCGAGCACCAAATAACCCAACGGATAAATGTTGAAACAGAGGTGACGATGAAGTCCTCCCGTTCCATGATGTTAGGTTGTCTCGTTTGTTGGTATTATTTACTTTGTGTAATTGTCGTCATTTGTGTTTTGTGTTATGTGTTATGTCATTTTTTGTCAGGGTAGCATTGTATAAGTTATGATTCATTTTAATGATGGAAATAATTATTTATTTCAATGTTAGATTAAATTCTTTTATGTATTTAGATGATTTAATTATTTTGAAAATCATATATTGCAATTAAATAATAATTAAATATTAAATGTGACTTAATTATTTTAATCATTTATTTGGTGGTGGATAATTATGAGAATAATTTATTTAAAATAAATATGTAATGTGATGTGCAAGAAAGTTGCAAAAACAAAAATTAAAGCAATAAAACAAATAAAAGAATAAAAAGATTGTGTGAGCCAATAGGAATAGAGATCTGGGAAAAAGCTTGTTTTTAAAGAATTGATTTTCTTTTATTTTTGGATTTTTAGAGTTTTTGTGAGAGATGGACAAGATATTTTTATTTAATTAGGAAAAATTGTAGGTTCACACACACAGAGGATTATGACTACAGAGGTTGCACAAATACTGGCTATGTATTTCTGAATTTAAAAAAAAGATTTTTGGAACCTTTTTGCTATATTTTGAGAAGAGTTTTTGGGAATCTATTACTGGGGTTGCTTTGGAGACGTCTTCTGAACAAAGGAGGGGATTCGAGTTCGAGTACATAATTTGGGTGGAGAATATTTTGAAGCCGGAGGAGAAACTTACGTAGAGGCCATCGAATTCAAGCATACAACTTCAATTTCTCAATAAGCACTAGACACCAGGTTCCACTCATATTCTTTCCTGTACTTTCTCTTCATCTTTTTGTATCAGAAAAATAGAATTAATTCTAAATGATTTGTGTGAAAAAGTGAATCTCTTGATTAAATAAATGATTATTAGAATAAAGTAAACTGTCTTTTGGCAATGTTTTATATCTGTATTTTATTTTATTTTTTAATCTGGTTATGGAAAAATGTGGCTTTGTAATAATATATTATTTTTAAAATGTATTTATATATTTCTTCATGTTACTATAAAATACTGCTATATATACATATATCTTCCTTCTATTGAACAAAGTTATGAGTATATGCTCATATATATATATAGATATACTTTTCTTTTAATATAGATATTACTCTTGTATCTTGAATCTTATTCTGTCTGGTGAGAGTAAATATATATATGCCTGTTTTTTTTATACATATATAGTTGCACATAGAAATTTCATATATTTTATTTATATATTTATTTCTAAGTTCATTTAATTGTAAGTTTATTTGAAAATATATTTATGCAGTCGAATTTGGTCATGGCCGTAATGGCTGTCGGGTCTCGTACCTGCTAAAGGATGGATTTTTATAAAAAAATAAATTAAAGATAAAATAAAATTTATAAGCGAAATTTAAAAACAAAGAAAAAAAGTAAGAAACCAAAAATTTTAAATTGATAAAAATTTATTTGTTTGGATTTATTGGGGAAGGGATGGTTGGGGCTGAGTACCAATCTTTGTCTGCACACGGCGGCAGGACTGCCATCCCTTCAGGGGGGGGGTCCTTGTGGGCACCTGTTTTTTTAAATTAAAATTTATAATTTTATTTAGTTTTATTTATAATTTTGTTTTTATTTATATATATATATAATATTATATATATAATTTTATTAAATATTAAATATTAAAATCTATTTTATTTAAAATGAAAAAAAATCAATTATTTTATTTAATATTGTTTTAGTTTTAAAGTGTAAATTTTGTGTTATATTTATATAAGTTAATTATTGTTATTATATATGAATATGGGGTAATATTTTATCGGTTGAACAGATAATTTAACTGGAATTTGCTTTGATTTGTCGTTATGGAATTATATTGAGAAGACTGCATTTCGTTTATTTGGTGAATGGAAACTGATAGTCTTTTGTGGGTGATTTGAATGTTGGTCTTGTGGTAATTATATAATAGTTGAGGTGCTTATTCATGAGTTCATTTGTGATTGTTATCATGATTGTCAAGTATGATTTGTTAGTAAAAAGGGCAATGTAAATAAATGAAGATAGACAATCTCCTGAAACTTGTTTCCCTTATACTCTTTTTACCATTGATTCGTAAGTCCTTGTATAGATAGGTACTTAGAACTCTTGTGAGTACGAATGAATTGGTTGTTCGAGTGGTTTGGCTTTCGAATTGTGAATGTGGGTTGTTAATGGCTACATATTGTCATGTCTACTGAATTTGCTGAAGGTAATTTGTGTGCCAACTGTAAGGGTATCTTGAGAGGAGAAAATTGAGGTCTCCCTTAGATGCCCAGATGGTTGTTTCTAGATTTGGATTGGATTTGGAAACTTAATTTGATCTTGATTAACTATGGTTGACTTGATGTTTTGTTGTGTTGATTGTTTGGGTTGATTTTTAAGTTGAGTGAGAATCGGTTGACTACTTTTGTTGCTTCGTTGTTTCCCTTGTTTGTGGATTGTCGTTCTTTTGGCTTCCAGAGGCTAGAGATTATTGTCAGTAGATGTTCTCTCTTTATGTACCCTTGATGTGGCAAGTGTTTTGATATCATGTTTTTAAAAGGGTTGTACATGAGTTGTTGAGACTTTCATTATGTGGTTATAGCGAGATGGTTAATGCCTCGCGTGATTTGGTCTTGAGATTATTTGTTTTATCTGTTATGGTACAACCCTTGCCTAGTTTTGATTTATGTTAGGGGTCATAGGGAGAGTGGCTCTTCGTGGGCGCCGGTGCCTTGGGTAAGAGGAAGTGCCAGGGGAACCCATGTAAGAGTAGTTAAACAAGTGATAACCTAAAAATAGAATTTAGGGGGATGGGTAGTAAAACATACAAGATAATTAAAACTGGATTCCTCGTCTATGCATTAGGGCTACCGTAGACTAGTGATAGACTGAGTAGGCCGTGGTCGGAAAAGTCGTAGTCTCGTCTTCATGAGAGACTATCGACTCCGCATTAGCTACCCTATGGTGCCGGTGCCTCAGTTAGGAGGAAGGGCCAAGGGATCCATAGATGGGTGTCGGCGCCTCAGTTGGAGGAAGAGCCAGGGGATCCCATGAGAGCTATGCGATGACACTCTCCACTACACATCCTTGTTCTTGTTTCTTGTCGCCTCTGGATATTGTTATATTTATGTTGTTTCTGATTTTAGGGCTAGGGGATCCATAGATGGGTGCCGGTGCCTCAATTGGAGGAAGAGCCAGGGGATCCCACGAGAGCTATGCGATGACCCTCCCCACTTGACACCCATCTAACTTGGTTCTTGTTGCCTATTGGAATGGTTGATTTAGAGTTATTATGGAATTGTATTCATTTTATTGGTTCTGATGTATTTGGAAATGTATATTTTGGGTGTTGGTTTGGTTCTTCTGGCTATTGTATCTTTATGATGCTTTTGATTCTTGTGAATTGTTTCATGATTGTTAATTGGTGGTACTTCATGTTATTGTGATGAGGTTCGTAGTTGTAACTTGTTATGTGATTTGTGAACGTTGTTGGTTGTTCATCATATGCTTTGAGTTGTACTTGTTTTATTTCATGTTGTTGTTGAGTTGGTTTGACATTCATGGTCGGGTTCACTTCCTTGTCACCTCTGAGCACGGGGGTGAGTTACTTGTAATTCACATGGTTGGGTGGAACGTGCTCCGCAACCATTGGGTTCCCCATCGGCATCTTGTCCTCTCAGCATTCCGCAGTGGAGTTGTACCAGTGATCAGTTGTATTTCATATTTCCTTATTCTTGTATCAATCCCCTTGTTGGGAAATCCAATGTAATTCATTTGTCAAAGAAAATTGAAATGTAATATTATAACGATGATGTAATAGTTAGGCTCATTGGTAACTCTATTAAGAGATTTATCATGGATGTATTATGTGATGTTTATTGTTATCGCATCACAGTTATTAGATGTATCATTGTTTATGGTTATTATATAGTTAATGGTTATGTTGTAATCTTTATCTTTGCTTATGTTTAGTTATCGCGATGTAACCTCGCGTGCCCCAGAGAACCAGGTGTATTAATGCTATGTGTGATGTTGTGGTTATGTTTTAATGTCATTGCATGTTTAATTTAATTGTTTCAAAAAAAATATATATATTTGCACTGTGTGTGTTCTCTGGGGTTTGCACAATGGGCGTTACATAACAAGTATTAGACTAAAATACATATAAAATTATATCATACCTTAAATTTTGTAGAGATATTATTCTTATTAACAAAACTAATTATTTCAAAATTTAAATTATATTTAAAATCATTCTCCTAATATTAATAATTAAAATCTTTATAAAAGAATTATTATAATTAAAATTATTGATGATTAATTGCTGAAGATTGCAATTAATGTATACATTGCAAATAATGAAGATGGCCTATGGTTTTATTTTACATTTCCATAATCAATTTCCAACTAAAATAATTGATGTGGAAATGCAAAAATCAATTTCTCATTTTATGCAAATGTTATACAATAAAGAAGTGGACTATAACATGGGGTTTAAAATTTTATACAATGCTCCAATTAAATATAGAGATATAAAATAATTTATTTACCAAATTTAAATGCCTTATAACATCTTCAAGTAATGTAAGTCAAATTCATATCTTTTAGTGCATGCATACCTTTGCTTTAATTGATCTATCCATCTAATTATTCTTATAAATATATAAATTGATTTTCAAACATCTATGTTCACTACAATGTACTCAAAAAATCTTATTTGCGTTCACCTCCTACTATAAACTAAGCTCACGTTATTCTATATTGAATTATTAACATACTTTCCCTTTTTGGACTCATTCAAACAATTGCGAATAATTCTCAATTTTTATACTTTACATTGCATTAGAAAAAAAAGTTTCTTTCTCCAACCCCACTAAATACCCATTCACAGAGCATCCCTATTGGCTGATCATTGCATGCATGTGCATGTGACTGCTAGTTTAAAAAAAATATTCAAAAGTTTAAATATTTAAAAACAACCATTTAAATTTATTTTTTAATTTTTTTATTTATAAAATATTCTATATTATAAATTATATAATAATATATTTACGCTGAAAGAATGGCCTTATTCGAGTTCTATGAACTCATTTTGTTTGAATGAAAAGTACCGAGAAGCCCGACAAGATCGTTAAACGAATCTTAGTTGTTCATAGTTTTGCACTAAATTTTTTGCTATTGGTTTTTGCTCCTCCAAAATATTCCTCACTAGTATTGAGCATTGAATCCTCCAATTTGGTGAGCTATAGCCTGAAATAAGGTTTCGGTGAGGGTTTTAGAGTATGTTTATTAATATGAAATTTACATCCAAGATCCTAATAATGAGCACATTTAGGTTTTAACAAAACTGTTAAATATATAAATAATTTTTTTATAATTATTAATTATTAATTATTGTATTCCTATTATATTCTTAGTTAATACAAAATATAAATAATTAGCCGATAGGCTATTTGTGTGAACTTTGGTCAAAAAATTCGTCATCCTACCAGTTATCCATCAGCCTTCCCATTTTTTAAGCCTTCTAACGACCATGAAAAAGGTGGTGGAGGTGGTTGTTCGCAAGCCTTGGGAATAGGATGGAAAAATTTGCACAGCACGGATTTCCATGTATTGGCGATGGTTGTAATAACACCTTCCATTTAACACCTCAAGGAACATGGGGCGATGGTTGCAAAAGCAAAAGAAAAGTGTCTCCTGTGATAATTTTTTTCCCATTTTGTGTAGGAAAGCTAGTGGGAAGAGGTGTGTTTGAAGCAAGTGGGAAGAGGTGCATATAAAAAATAAATCATTTGTGATATTGTTTCATTTGTGGTTAGCGGTTTGTGGCAAGCTATATTGTTTGATTTCTGATAAGGTACTATTAACTGTTTAAAATTTTGATAAGTTGTTGTTGAGAAAACACTACATACTTTTTAAAAATGAATATTGTTTCATTTATGGTTCACATTTTATGTCTATGGGTTTACATGGGTTTGTTACTATGAATTTTTGTGGGTTTGTCTTTATGGCTTCAATTTTTTGGCTATGTTTGCAACTAAATAAAATTGTTTAGGTTATGCAATTTTTTGTAGGCTTCGAGAAACAAGGTAGCCTAGAGAAAGCTAGTAGAAAGAGGTTTTTTTGAAGCAAGTGGGAAGAGGTGCATATCGAAGAAACCCTTTGTGATATTGTTTCATTTGTGGTTTATGGTTTGTGGTAGGCTATATTGTTTGATTTGAGATAAGGTATTGTTGATTGTTTCAAATTTTGATAAGGTATTGTTGAGAAAAGGCTATATTGTTTGTGAAAACAAATATTGTTTAGTTTAAGGTTCACATTTTGTGGCTATAGTTTTGCATGGGTTTGTAACTCTGAATTTTTGTGTTTTGTGGGTTTCTCCATTTGGGTCAGTGTTCAAACCAATATTGTTTGATTTATGGCTTCCGTTTTGTGGTTATGGTTGCAAGGGAATAAAATATTTAATGTTATACAATTTATGTTTGATTACATTGGGTATTGTTGATTACTATTCTCTGGCTTAGGCTATATTGTTTCATTTTCAAAAAGGTGTTGTTAAAAAGGCTATACTGTTTCAATTTTTTATAAGGTTTTGTTGAGAAAAGAACTATATTTTTGTATGGGTTTGTTACTGTCAATTTTCTGTGGGTTTCTCTTTATGGCTTCCATTTTGTGGCTATGTTTGTAATGGAATAAAATTATTAATGTTATGCAGTTTTTGTTGATTGTTGTTGTCTAGCTCAAGCTATATTGTCTCATTTTCAATAAGGTCCTATTGAAAAGCCTATATTGTTTCAATTTTCAATAAGGTGCTATTGAGAAAATACTATATTGTTTGCTAAAAGCAATATTTTTTTGTTTATGGTTGGCGTTATGTGGCTATTGTTTTGCATGGGTTTAGTGGGTTTCTCCATCTGGGTCATTGTTGAAACCGATATTGTTTGATTTATGGCTTTTGTTTTGTGGTTATGGTTGCAATGGAATAAAATAGTTAATGTTGTACACTTTATGTTTGATTATATTAGGTATTGTTGATTATTGTTCTCTAGCTTAGGCTATATTGTTTCAATTTTTTATAAGGTTATGTTGAGAAAGGAGTATATTTTTGGATGATTTTGTCACTATGAATTTTTGAAAAAAATTTATTGAAAAGGCTATATTGTTTCAATTTTTGATAAGATTTTGTTGAGAAAAGAGTATATTTTTGCATGGGTTTGTTATTGTGAATTTTTGTGTGTTTCTCTTTATGGCTTCCATTTTGTGGCTATGTTTGGAATGGAATAAAATTGTTAACATTATGTAGTTTTTGTTGATTATTATTGTTTACCTTGGGCTATATTGTCTCATTCTCGAAAAGGTGCTATTAAGAAGGCTATATTGTTTCAATTTTGATTAAGGCACTGTTGAGAAAAGACTATATTGTTTGTTAAGAGTAATATTGTTTCTTTTATGGTTGGAATTTTGTGGCTATGGTTTTGTGGGTTTCTCTATCTAGGTCACTATTGAAACCAATATTGTTTGATTTATGGCTTCCATTTGGTGGTTATGGTTGCATCAGAATAAAATAGTTAATGTTATACAATTTATGTTTGATTCCATTACGCATTGTTCATTATTTTTCTCTAGCTTAGGCTATATTATTTTATTTTTGATAAGGTGCTATTCAAAAGGCTATATTGTTTCAATTTTTGATAAGGTGTTGTTGAAAATGATAGATTCTTTAAATTTTTGATAAGGTTTTGTTCAAAAAAGAATATTTTTTTGCATGGGTTTGTTACTGTGATTTTTGGTGGGTTTCTTTTTATGGCTGCCATTTTCTAGCTATGTTTGCAATCAAATAAAATTGTTAATGTGATGCATTTTTTGTCAATTGTCGTTGGCTAGCTTGGGTTATATTATCTCATTTTTTATAAGGTGCTATTGAAATGGCTATATTATCTCAAGTTTCGATAAGGCGCTATTGAGAAAAGACTATATTGTTTGTTAGAAGCAATATTGTTTCATTTATGGTTGGCATTTTTTGGCTATGGTTTTGCATGGATTTTCTGTATTGTTTATTTATTTTCTCTAGCTTGCGCTATATTGTTTCATTTTCAATAAGGTTATGGTCAAGAGGCTATATTGTTTCATTTTCAATAAGGTGTTGTTGAGAAAAGACTATATTTTTTCATCGGTTTGTTACTGTGCATTTTCTTGTGCTTTGTGGGTTCCTCTAAGTGGGTTGCTGCTGAAACGAATATTGTTTGATTTATGCCTTGCATTTTGTCCCTATAGTTGTAGTGCAATAAAATAGTTAACCTTGTATAATTTATGTTAATTTCCATTAGGCCTTGTTGATTCTTGTTGTCTAGCTTTAATATAGTTAATGTTATATAATTTATGTTGATTTTGATAGGGAATTACTGATTGTTGTTGTATTCATTATGATACATTGTTTCATTTTTGATAGGGTGTTGTTGAAAAGGCTATATTGTTTCAGGTTTCGATAAGGTGGTGTTCAGAAAATACTATATTTTTGCATGGCTTTTTAACTTTGAAACTAGTATTGTTTGATTTATGGTTTCCATTTTTTCATTATGGTTGTAACACAATGAAACAGTCAATGTTATATAGTATATGTTGATTATTGTTCCCTATATTTTTTTTTGATAGGTTATTTGAATGAACTTTGGTTAGAATTCCCACTAGCCTTCCCAATTTTTGAGATTTCTAGTGGTCGTGAAAAGGGGGGAGGATGTTTTTTATTTGATATAGTTGGAAATTTTGTTAGCCTCCCAGTTATTCATCAACCTTCATGTTTTTAAATCCTTCTAATGGAGGTGGAAAAGGAAATAGAGGCAGTTGGCATGCATTGGGGACAGGGTGGTGGACTTCTCATCGCATGGATAGAGAAGGCCACCAAAATTAAACATTGGTTTGCACCAACATTAATTGTTGTATGGAATTCATGTACTGTAGATGGTTGTAATAGAACCTATCATTTATTCATTTGTGGCTTCCATTTAGTGGTCATAGTTGCAATGTAGCCAAATAGTTAATATTGTGTAGTTTATGTTGTTTTCCATAAGGCATTGTCAAGTGTTCTTGTCTAGCTTTGGCTATATTGTTTCATTTTTTATTACGCAAACTTGGTAAGATTATTTGAATTCCCCCTTAAATAGCTTCAAAAATGTTTTGAGCACATTGTACATGGAAACCAGTGTTTCTTATTATGTTTAATATAAAGCCTATTGTTGTAAGAATTCCTTTGTGAGAATAAAATAAATAATAGCTTTGTTTCCAAATAAATATCTTTTCAAAACAATAAATATGAATGTTTTTTTTCCCTTTCTAAATAATGTTTTTTTTAATATATAATTCTTATTAAAATGAGTTCCAGTCATGGTTCATATGGTACTTAATTAGCATAGCAAGGTGTTGAGAGTGAAATATTTATCCATCAAATCTTAGAATAAACACTTTAAGGGTCAATCAGGAACACACACATATAACTAGATATATATATATATATATATATATATGTACACATGTATATATCTATTTATATACAAACTGTTATATCTAAATAGGTGTGTATACCATATTTTTCCCTCACTACACAACTACTCCCCTTCAAATTTATGAAGAGAGAAAACATCTACAATGAATTTTCCCTCAATTGACTTAGCGAGAAGGCTACAAATTCAAATATTTTGTTGCTTATAATAGATTACCTAGTCTGAAGCGAGGAATTATTATAACCAAAAGAAGGTTTGAATTTTTAGCCTTCTCAGCTAGTCAATTGAGGGAAAATGTAGTATGGATGCTTGCTCTCTAGAACGTTGGATGACATCAACATTAATTGTTGTATAGTTTGCATGTGTTGGTGATGGTTCTAATAACAATTGTTGTTTATTCATTTATGGCTTCTATTTTATGGTTATGGTTGCAACATAACCATATGAATGTTTTTTTTTCCTTTCTAAATAATGTTTTGTTTAATATATAATTATTATTGAAATGAATTCCATTCATGGTTCATATGATCCTTAATTAGCATAACAAGGTGGTGAGATTCAAAGATTTAGTCATGGAATTTCAGAATAAAGACCTTAAGGTTCAATGAAGATGATATTAGTAGTTTTTCTTATAATAATATTTTCAAAATTTAATTATTACAAAATAGAATGACTCAAAGGTGCATATGTATTTCTCTTGTTGGTTGATATGTTCCATTCCACTTTTCCAGAGCTTGTATTTGATACTTGTTGACATAATTAAATAGTTTATGCTATTTTCCATAGGGCATTGTTGATTTTTCTTTTGTGGCCTTGAATAAATTTTTTTTTTATGGTTTCTATGTGGTGGCGATGCTTGCAAAGTAATAAATCAATTCATGTTCTTCTTGATAACAAATTCTTAGCTATTTTTGTGTGTGTTTAAGGATGGTTCATATTTTTCTAGACCTTAATAAGCATTTGTTAGAATGGCAGTTTGTATATTAAGCGTGAGATTAAACATTGGTGTCACTATTGATTACAGTGACAGACCAAAAATACATTTCCTAGCATTGTAATCAATGGTGATATCGATGCTTTTTATTACACTTAATATAGAGGTTGGTGTGCATATAAATGTTGTTTGCATCTAATTTCACATAGATACATAAAAATACAATCCACCATCGTGCATTAGATGCATATCTAGTAATTTTTTGTTTAGAAATATATACAGTTAAAAAGTACATATATAAATGTATGTACATGGAATTAGATGTGGACAATATACACTCTTCCTGCTTGCTCCAAATGCACCAACACTTTTGTACTACTTTGCAACCATCGCCCCATGCAAAAAACAAAAAATAACCTCCAACTACCTTCACATAAATTCCACAACTAATGATTGCACTTGCACCTTGAGAGAAGCTATCCCTCCTCACTCATAGCTATCTTGAACAAGATAAATATAGAGAATGACACCTAACAATTCCTTATCAAAAAATTTGTAGACATTTGATATGTTTCCCAAGGGTTTTAAATGTAGGTGTTACTTACAACCATCATCACTACATAGAAACCATACAAAAATTAATGTTGATGTCATTTCACTGGCCTTCTTTATCAGTGTGCCAAATGCTTTTTCATTTAAAAATAAAAAAAGAATCCACCACTGGTTTTGCATGGGTTTGTTACTGTGAATTTTTGTGCTCTGTAGGTTTTTCCATTTGATGTAGTGTTTCATTTTACTTTTCTTGTGTGCATATATGTATGTGTGTAAAATTAGATGTAGACAACATTCATATATACTCGGGTTTATAGTAAGCATAATAAGAAACATTTTCTATGTACAATGTGTTGAAAAGCTCTTAGAAGTTATTCAAGGAATAAGTTCTACATAGATGGTGGCATCAATGTTTGATAAAACACTCAAAATATGGTTTGTTATTCCAATAATGTTTTTCTATGTATCAATGTTGTTTGCAACTACTATGACATAAACTGTTTATCATTACATTCTCATATATACATTTTGTGTCCATATATATTTGTGCAATATATTCCTACAAATGAAGTGAAGGCATGCAATGCCTACATATGTTCTTGTAAAACAAGATGTGTGTGGATATTTTTTGAAATAAAATCATTTCTTTTGCAATGATTGTGTGATGCAAAAAACACAAAATAGGCTCCAACCATCTTCACAGAAATTCCACAATAGATAATTGTACTTGGATGTTCACAGAAGCTTTCCCTCCTCACTCACACCTCTAATAGAAGGTAAAGCCATAGAACCAGACCCAACAATGCCTTGTTGAAAATTGTGTAGAAATTCACTATGTTTTCTAAGGATTTCAATGGCAAGTGTTACTTACAACCATTTCCACTACACAAAAACCATACAACAATCAAAATTTGACAGTGAAAAACCTATTCAAAACCTTCGCCACAAAATTTGAACCATAAATAAAACTGTATTGGTTTCAACAATGACCCAAATGAAAAACCCACAAAAACACAACAATTTATAGTAACAATGCAAAGTAGAAACAAGCAATATTGCCTTGCATCTACCACGGCTACATGAAGACCATAAATAAATAAAATATACCCTAAGCTATAGAATAAGAATCAAAAATGGCCTATTGAAAATAACATAAACTATTTTCCAAACTATATTAATTTCAATAGTTTCCCAGATGAGAAAACCCACAAAACAAAAAAATTCACAATAACAATTCAACCCAAAAATCAAACAATATTTTCTTCCAACCATCATGGCTACACTGAGTTGATAAATTGAACAATATACCATAAGCTAGAGAACTACAATGAACAATGGCCTATGGAAAAGAACATCAATTAGGCTTTTGAAACTATGTTGCTTTCAACAATGACCCAGATGAAAAAGCTCACAAAAGACAAGAATTCATAGAAGCAATCCAATGCAAAAATAAACAGTGTTTCCTTCCAACCATAGTGGTTGCATGGAGAGAACAAATGAAATAATATACCATCGACTAGAGAACAACAATGAACAAAGGCCTCTGGAAAATAACATGAACTATTTTTAGAATACTCTAGAAATGGTTTTCCCAATATGCACCTCCACCTAAACCTCTACCTACTTGCTTCAAATGCACCTCTTCCTACTTTACAAAACTAGTATAGCAGTCTAGGTAATGGAACTATCAATTGGAGTAATGGACAATGTTTAACCCCTATGCACATATAAGTATGCACATTGATTCCATAAGACATTGGTGATTTTTGTCCTCTAGGTTAAGGTGTAATGTTTCATTTTCAATAAGATGTTGAATAGGTTATACTATTTGATTTTTGAAAAGGTACTCTAGCAAGAAGAAAACAAAATTATATTTTTGTTGGATATAAAGAAGAAAGCACATGACAATGTTGACACATTTAAAAACTAGAACCATTTCTCCATAGTGAATAGTCTGCTCCCTAATGGATAGCAAACAAAAAAAGATGAAGGGCAATAAATAGCTCAAATATTCATAAGTTATACGCATAAACTCAAAGACACATGTAGAAACTACATATAAGACATACACACTCATGTCTTAAATAAAACCATATTAGTTTCAATAGAAATCTAGTAAATTCTATTTTCAACATCTTATCAAAAAGGAAACAATACAGCCAAATCTATAGACCAACAATTGAAAATTCCTTATGGACAACAACATAAATTCTAAAATATTTGCTATTGGATTACGAATCAAATATGAAACAATATAGCAAGATTTGAAGTCATAAAACAGTTTATGCTATTTTCCTAACTTCAAAGAGCTTTTCAACACATTGGATGTGGCAAGAAATGTTTCTTATTATGCTTTATATGAAGCCTATTATTGCAATAATTCCCCTTATGGACAAAAAAAATAACTATCCTAGCAAAGCAATAAAAAGGGGGACAAGTTTATATGAATGTTGTCTACATCTTATTTTGTGTACATACATATCTGCACATAGGAAAAAAACAATGAAAGGAAATAGAAGAAACATATACTTTAGTGTTTGTCTACACACATACAAATGCATGTTACAGACACATTTTTCTACACACAATATTATGAAGATGTTTATTCACTAATAACATTGAATTGCATACATAGATGTTTTTGTATATGTGTATGTAGATGTATACATTCATACAACCATGTCTACAAGTATATAAAAGAAAAACTTGAAATATAAAGGGTTTTTCAAATTCCACCTCTTCCTGCTTGCTTTCTCTTTGCTCCTTGCTTTCTTTAGCATCTGCAAAAAATGTGCAATAAATTATCACAATTGACACTTTTGTAACTATCACCCCATGCAGGAAAACACAAAAAAAACCTATTGGTAGTTGGACAATAGCTTGACAATGCATGATCAAACTTGCACCTTCACATAAGATTTCTCTCCTTGCTTGTACTAATGATAGTTGGTAATGCCACAAAATGATAACCAACAATTCCTTGTTGAAAATTGTGTAGGCATTTGATCGCATTGATGGACAATGAGTTTCCCCTATACACAGGAATGTATGTATGTCATAGTGGATGTAAAGAACATTGATACATAGTGATCCCTACCTTTATTTTGTTGGGACATCCTTGGAATTATAAGGTGTATTTTTAGCTCTCTATAATAATGTTTTTGCATCTAATATCACATATGTAGATTTCTACACATAGGGGAAAATAAATCAATGGAAATGATAGTCAAGAATGCCTTTTGGATAACAACATAAAATCTATAATATGTACTATTTTATTATACATTGAAAATGAAACAATATAGCCAAATCTAGAGAACAACAATTAACATTATGTTATGAAAAAAAACACAAACTATTTTATTATGTTGCAACCATTGGCACAGAATGAAAGCCATATATGAAACAATATTTAATTTTCCTTTGTGTAGATATAAATGTATGTCAAAGTAGATGTAAACAATGTACATATGTACTCTTCCCAATGTTTATTATTTTGTGAAAATTGTTATTATTTTTTTGAACCTTGATAGGGCATTCTTCGAATGATATGGTTTATTTTAACTATTATATAAAACATTGAAGCCATTTTCCTAATTCTTTCTTATCCCTCGTATTGTTGATGTCTCTAGGAAAAAAGATGAGGGATTAAAAAAATGAAACAAAAAAATGGAATAATAAATTGTATATTAAGTATTATATGAATCATTGAACCCTTTATTTTTATTAATCGTTTGCTATCATATTCTTAATGCCTGTAAAAAAAAATGAGAGCTCATGTTGTGTTTTGAAGTCATAGACCTTGTAATCAGTCATCAGAATTGTAGCTCTCAACTTTTAAAAGAGCAGCCCCAGCAATGTTAGTGGCATTTGGCTCTACCCAAGCTAACAAACAATTCTCAAGCACTAGTCCTATAAGTTAGTTTCTTGTTTTATTTTGTCTCCTGACAATTAAATTGACACTTTTCCAAGCGTACCAAGTGAATTGTGAATATGCTTCATTTGAATTAACAATTGTTATGATATATGTTCTAACTAAGTTATATTCAAACTCTTTATCTTTGCTTTTACTTTAAATTGTTGGCCATTTGGGAGTGACCTATGTGTTAGAGGGGAAAACATTATAGTTTTCAAATGTGTCAATATTGTTATTTGCTTTTAGACTTGAGTCACAACCATGACTATCTCATTGTTTCCTCTTTGCTAAATTTAACTGCCTTGTAGGATACAAATGTAAATCCAGCCTTGATAGCACATGCTATGCGAGCTATTGATGCTAGAGATGTTGTCCCATCTTTGGTTCTCCATCTAATGTCTTTTGAAAAAATAGGAGGTAATCGAAGCCTGGTTGACCAGTACAAATTTGTCCTTTCTAATGGAACCCACATGTGAATAGGAACTTTTCCTGCAAAATACAGTGAGCTTTTGTTTAGAAGGGCATTGAAAATAGGTTCCATCTTGTGCTTGACAAACCATCTATGTAGAAAGCTATGGGAATCAAGGTTAGATATTATTTTTCACTACTTGTACTTGTAGTTTAATGCTTTCTTGTTTGTGGGAACCATCTTTTAAAGTATTTGATGTTTGTTTGGTTCTAGGGAAATTGTCATATTTTCCTTAGATGTCAAAGTTTCGAATTTCCAACTAATTGGAAAACCTAGATATTTGTTTAGAGATCAAGAAGAAAAAATAGTTGTCTGTGAGTTGCCCTCCCCATTTAAATGAGCCTCAAAATTAGGAAATTATACATCCCTAGGACAACATGATTCTTCTACAAATATCAGCCCTATTAAAGGGTTGAATGTTTACCAAAACAAATGGACAATAAATGGTCAGGTAACAACAAACAGGGGTGTGAGGGCCAAGTATTCAGGTTTGACATTATTGACAGTGAGGGAACAAAAATATGAATCACTTGCTTTAATGACATAGCAGAATAACATTATGATAGGGTTGAGATGGGTCATACTTATTATTTGTTAAAGGGCTCGATGAGACACGCAAATAAGAAATTTAATAAGTTAAACAACCAAATGGAAATTATTTTGCATCAAAACTCAATGTTGAAATGTTGTGATGATGAGGCCTTTGTACTAGAGAAAGTATTTAAATTCATCCCAATAAATGAAGTTGCAAATTGCAGCAATAATAGTTTGATTGATATTAGTGGTACTATGGTGTATGTAGGAATGGTATTGACTATACAGAGAAAGGATCAGTCCCAAACAATTTGTAGGACTATTAAACTTAATGATTTGTCATCATTTTCAATTGATGTTAATTTTTGGGGCTCAAATTGGGAAGCAAAGGGTGATGAGCTGGAAAGGTTGTACACCCCTAGTTTAGCTCTCATTCTTGCTATGAAAAATGCACGTGTTGGGTATTTCAATGGATGGGTTTTGAACACAGCTGATGAGACTCTTCTATATATAAATCCTAACATACCAGAAGTACAACCCTTGATCCAATGAGAACATATTGATCCACCTTTCCTTGAGCCCTCCTAAACAATGCCTCGAAAGGTTGCTTTGGAAAATGGGAGAGTCACTATTGCATATATCTTGGATCATTTCCTTGGCTTGCTAGAAACTTTGCAAGATACTGTCAAGGCAATAGTAAAATATATTAAAAATGGTGCATTATATTACGCTGCATGTCCCTTGAAAGCCAATGGATGACAATGCAAGAAAATGTGTGAAGAGTCTAAGAAAAATACGTGGTTCTACCCTAAATGCCAAATAACAATATTTTATCGTGACTTTTGATATTTATTAGAGCTAAAGATGGAAGACCATGCATGCAAGATTTGAGATGATGCTTTTGATGAGGCTACAACAAGCTTATTGCAAATGTCAGCAAAAGAGCTTTACATCTTGCAATATGAGTCTTCTACTACAATGACTACTGAGTCTATTATCAATGTTGTCACCTACACCTAATTTGTTTTTATTGTTCTTATTAAAACTCAGACCTATAATTCATAAACAAGAGTTAAAACAACAATAGTCAAAGTTGTAAGAATTAACTTTGAAGCTGAGTGCAAGTTGTTGCTATTAGATTTGTCTACTATTTCCCTTGTCGTGTAAGAGTCTCCAGAGATAGTTGTCGTACTGCCTTGAATTCCAAAACAACCATGCCTAATTATGATTTTGGATATTTTTTATAGTTTTTGTTGACTAGACATTTGTTTTGTTTTCTTCATATGTGGTGCTTGTCACATCATAAGACCTTTCCTTTCTACTACTATTTCTTTGTTGTTCATTTAACTAGTTATATATTAAGTCAATGAAGTATAACTTATAATGTCTAACAGAAAAAGATACACTTGTTTTCTTTTCTATTCTTTATGTTGCTTATAGTTTTGTTCTGCTTTAAGTGTATGTTCCTAATTTTATTTTATGTTGTTTGGTGATATAGTTATGTTGTCCTATTTAACAGATGTATTAGTATTTACAATTGTTCTTATATATACTTGTGGACATGGTTGTATGCATGTATACATTTGCGTATGCATATACATAAATATATATGCATGTAATTCAAATTTTTTAGTGCATACAACTTTTTGATATAGATGTGTGTAGATAAATGCGTTTGTATTGGATATGTATGGGTATATGCATGCACAGTTCAATATTTAGAGGTATATGCAAGTTATTTTTAATAAAATGTTGTTCTGATCTTGTTTTGAATGTTCTTAGTGCATACAATATCTTGAGAAATTTCTATGTAGATATCTATGTATGTGATGTATTTGTATATGTGAGTGTGTATGTCTGTGTATGCATCTAATGCTTCTCAAATGTTCTCCCTGCTATTTTTCCATGTATAATCATAATCTCATGTTGTCCATATGGATATGATATGGTTCTTGGCTATAATGTTTGTTGTGTATGTTGTGCAACTCAATCTATAGCCCAACACTGAACAATGCCTTGTTGAAAATAACATAAACTGCTCACAAAACAATAGTCAACAATGCCTTATGGAAAGTAACATAAACTGTTCAATTCCTTTGGTAACTTTAGAACTCTAAATATTATTGTCACCATTGGCAATGTATGGAAGGCATATATGAAAAAATGTTGTTATTGGTCTATTTTATTACTTTGTAATCATTTCCTCTATATAGAAATAATAAATGAAATAATATTTATTGCTTTACACTGATTTCCTCTATATGGAAACTTTCAGCCAATAGGCTATATGTGTGAACTTTGGATGGAATTTTTGTTAGCCTTACTGGTTTTAAAGCTACTGGGGAACAATCGGCAATGCATATATGTTTTCATCTACCTCCGCATACATATATATTGATGTACATTTTTTTTTCCACCTACATCTCTATCTATTTCATGTGCTTGATGCATTCATAGGAATTTTTTCCTTTGAAATATATTGCCACAAAAAGTATGTGCTTCTTCTATTCTATATCACTTTCCTTTTCATGTGTGTAGTTAAGTATGTGTGTCAAATTAGATGTAGGAAACATATACTCATCCCTTTGTTTATTGGTTGTAATAACACCTGTGGTTTAAAACCTCAAGAAACATAGTGATTGTCTGCAATTTTTTTGATAAGGCATTGTTGGATCTTTTTCAGTTGCTATATGTTATTGTAATCTTTTGTGTTTTGTGGGTCTTTCAATCTGGGCCACTATTGCAACCAATATTGTTTTATTTATGGCCTCAATTTTGTGGTGATGGGTTGCAATGCAGTAAAGTAAGGTTTATATTAGGCTTGATAAGAAACATTGATATCACCATTCATCACAGTGGTGGGTAGTGTATGTTCTTGCTCAGGGGTTTGGTGAGAGCCTATCAAGCTCCATGAACCAATATGGTAGAGTGGAGAGTAGGCCTTTTTTTTTTTGGTTCCATTTCACTTTCCTTATGTATAGATATGTATATTAGTGAAGTTAGCCATAAACAACATTCATGCCTATGTGCAATTGTGTGGATATGTGAAATCAGATGTGAATGAGTGACATTGCCATGCCAGCCTATGCCAAGTGATGTTAATCTCTCAACCTGTTCTAAGTGATGTTTATTTCCTTTGCTCCCAATGTGATTTCTATATTCACAGGTCCATGTATGGCTAGATATGTGTGTTGTCTACTTATAAACCTTAGCTCCCAGTAACAAACTAATTCAAAACCTCCACCAAAATACACAAACCATAAATGAAACAATATTTGTCTCAATAGTAAGAAAGATAAAAAAACCCACATAAAACACATGATATTAACTATTTTTCAACCATTCACACAAAACGATGGCCATAAATGAAACAATATACCATAAGCTAGAGAATTGCAATCATCACCAGAAAATGAAAGGCATAAATGAAACAATATTGTTATCAACAGTCACCTAGATGGGAAAACTCACAAATATAATTTTCTGCCCATCTTTTCCACATCATATCCAACATCCATCCCTGTGTGTAGATATGTATTTATGTGAGCTCAGATGTAGAGAACATTCATATATACTCCTTCCTATGTTTTTTCTTTTCATAGGGTAGTTTTTTTTTGGTATCTCTATACTCAAACTTCTTCTCAAAAACTAATTGCTACTTCCTATCATGTAGCCTTGTCTCTATTTGTTGAGAATTGATGTGACATCTAACAAAAGAATGGGGAAATATGTTTCATTTGATAGTTGCAATATTTCTATTCGAGACCCAAATCATGTGTTTATTGAACTTTCTTTTGTCAACTGAAAAATATGGTGCCTAATCTTTTGTGAAGTAATTGGCTCAAGCTTACAATTTTCAAATTCATTTTGCAAAAAAATGGGTGATTATAATCCACAACACGTGTCAAATTACATCTTCCCACATATGTTTAAAACCTCGAGAAACATAGCAAATGTCTATGAATTTTTTGATAGGGAATTATTGGGTCTCATTCTATTGCTATACCTACTATCAAATCCATGAGCGAGGAGGGTAAGCTTTTGTGAGGGTACAAGTTCGATCAAGCATTGTCCAGCTTCTGTGAAGGTGGCTAGAGGTTGTTTTATGTTTTTTGCATGGGGCGATCATTGCAAAAGGAAAAGAAAAGTGTCATCTATGATAATTTTTTGCTAGCTATTTTGCAAATTTAGTGGGGAGATGTGTGTTTGAAGCAAGCACCAAGGGGTATATATTGAAAAAACCCTTTGCAATATTGTTTCATTTAGGGTTTGCACAGACATTCACTATATTTTCAAAGGCTTTAAAAGGCAACTATTACTTACAATCATGACCACTACATGGAAAGCATATGACAATTAAT
>VDFB02281492.1:681241787-681313044 GCA_007258455.2 Sequoia sempervirens
CTCAAGCAAGAATACCATCTCAAAACACATTCATCCCACCACCCGATCCACAAAATGATGTTTCCATAGAAATTAAATTGCTCTCACAATAAGTGATAGACCTACAATCAGGAAAGACAACAAAATCACAAGGGAATTTGTGCCCCTAGCCATTTGACAAAAGCATTGCAATGGTGCCATTCCGACAAGGATTCAAGATACCTAAATTTTACAAATATCGTGGGATGGGCAATTCTGAAGATCACATCAGGTAATTCCATGTACATTGTGTGAAAGTTGCATATGACGATTCTTATCTAATGCAACTCTTTCCTTGAAGTTTGGTTGGTCTAGCAATGGAATGGTTCTCCCATCTTCCTCTTGGAATAAATTTTTTTTCAAGAAATTGTGGACCTATTCATACATAATTACTTATTTAACATAGGCATGGATGTGAGTCTAGAAGAATTATCCACCCTAAAACAAGCCAAGGGGGAAACATTTGCATCCTTCTTGCAACGATGGCGATCCAAGGCCAATAGGAGCAAGTGGGATATGCCAAAAGAAGGGTATGTGCAGGATCATGATGGGCCAAAAAGTGGTGATATGATGGGTATGTGTCGGGTATGTGGCTGACGACTTTTTTTTGACCCAAAATTGATTAATCAAAAAGGGTTTTTAAAGGAGATTTTCATCTTTCCACCAATATAAATTATGTTGTACTTTGAATTTAATTAATAATTATTATTCATTTTCTATTTGAATTACAACTAAAGTCCTGATTAATAGGCTAATTGAAAAACATCTATATCTTTCAAACAGTATCACATTTTTTGAATCCAAAACATGCATCACATTCTATGCTTCACATAATATAGGATTAAAAAAATAAATTTAATTTCATGAATTTTTGAGCAAGTTAAGGTGGTCAAACATACGATTTTTAATATTTTTCAAAAGTTGTAATAAAAAAATCATAATTAATTATTTACTTGGAATTTAAAAAAATAAAAAATGAATCACATCTAGACATGAGTCTTCTACTTATATCTAAAATATTATAAAAAAATATTATCATTTTATTATGGTTAGGGTGGTTAGACAGACATCTACTTCTTATTTTTTCCCTGAAATTATTTAAGTACTACTACATTGAAATTTCAAATTTTCACCAAATAGATTTTAAAAAATAAAAAATAAACCTAGTAGTTTAGAAACTATATTTAGTTTTCACCATGATGGCCTATGATGATCAAGAATGGGTATCTCAAGGAACCATTCAACTCCCTATTCAAGTAGGGCCAGCCATCATGGAGACTACATTCCAAGTCCTTGATCTTGAACTCCCTTACAATATCCTCCTAGGGAGCCCATGGATCCATGGGATGCAAGATATGGCATCCACATTCCATCAATGTGAGAAATTCCCTTATCAAAACCAAGAAGTCACAATCCATGGTGATCTTGAGCCATTCTATTATTGCAAAAATCTAGAGGCCAAGTACTACAAGATCCCTCAAGTTTCATAGAATGAGGAAGGACACACATCTCCTTATATAGACCCACCCACCCTAGCCCCCACTTATGAGACAAAGGCACCCTCCATTCCAGAATTCCCAAATATTAAATTTATTATCCAAGATTATGGGTGTGGAGACTATAAAATTAAAAGGAGTGCCTTTGTAATAGGAGAGTTAACTCAATCTCCTACATCTCATGGGAAATCACATCCAATTGATACAACATCTCAGACCTTCAAAGTATAACCCACTACCTTCAGAAAGTGGGGAGGCCTAAGCAAAGAGGTAGTTCACAAGAAAGATGTATCAAGCCTATTGTATCAAGATGAGAGACTCGTACCCAATCTTCCCATGGAAGATGATAACAAAGGACTACAGTTAATGCGTGGATGGTGCTATAACAAAAATGAGAAGCTAAAAAAAATTTATTACTTGTTAGAACCCATTATTTTTGAGAAGTTCCTAAAGAATCTTGGTCTTGGATGTACCCCTAGAAAGATAACCATTCTTGGAAAAGGTACCACCATTAAAAAATTCAAAGCTCCTCTTCAGTTATCGATATCCACAGGTCTACCTCTAGATAACTATACCTTCGATATAACCAATGTATATGATGAGGATCCCATCACTGAGTTACCAATGTTATTTGAGGATTCCTCCCTTTTTATGATCACAACCTTGTATTTTGAGCCAAGTAACTGAACCATTGAACTTAATCTTGTTTACCCCCAACTGCTAGACTGTGACAATGAGGACCACCAATCTTAGACACATTCGAAATTGATGAGGCTCTCTCAGAATTTGTGGGACTATGGGCTATGATACCATATGGAGATAATAAGGAAAGATTTGATATTGAATTGAATACACATGCCTACTATGGGAAACCAATTGAATCCCTTAGTCACAAAATAGAAAATCTAAGGGTTATATCTAGGTCTTTGAGTGAAAACCACATTGTGGCACTTTCTGACCCCAAAATAGTAAAAGAAAAGGACATATCCGGTGGTGAAAACCTCTCTAAGGTGCCAAAGGATGAGGGATTCAATCTTCCCCTTAGTGCTATTCATTAGGGAAAAATAGCAATATTGGCCAAAAAGAGCAACCTGGTCAATCTAGGGACTGAAGAAACATCGCATATCACTTTCTATGCATAATTAATTTTGATAGAGGAACAAAAAAATTTGGCTGCATTTCTAAGAGAAAGAAAGGTAAATTTTGCATGGAACTATGTTGGCATGCTTGGCCTTGATCTAGAGGTTGTGGTTCATCATCTAGCTATCTATCCAAAGGAAAAACTAGTAAGACAAAAGTTGAGAAAGATGAATTCACATGTTGCATTACCAGTCAAACTTGAATTACAGAAACTCCTCAATGTTGGTTTCATATGGCCAATTAATTATACCGAATGGATTTCAAACCTTGTACCTATTTCTAAACCCACTGGGGACATCCACATCTGCACTAACTTCAGGGACCTGAGCAAAGCATACCCTAAGGATGATTTTCCTCTTCCAAATATAGACATGATTGTGGATATGACGACAGGGAATGAAATGTTATCATTAATGGATGGGTTTTCAGGGTACAATCACATATTGATAGCTAAGGATGATCAACATAAGACCGCTTTCACCTATCCATGGGGGACTTATTGCTGGAACACGATGCTATTTGGGTTAAAGAAAGCTAGAGCTACATACCAAAGGGCCATGAATCTGATTTTTCATGACATGATTCACAAATCTTTAGAGGATTATGTGGATGACATATTGGCCAAGTCAAGGAAGCATAGAGACCATATAGCAACACTGAGCTCCATCTTTGACATACTAGAATAATATAAGATTAGACTCAATCCTAAGAAATTTGTCTTAGGTGTGCAATTAGGAAAAGTTCTATGGTGTATTGTATCAATTAGGGGAATCAATATAGACCCTGCAAAATTCAAAGCAATTCTTGAAATGGAAGCACCACAAACACTGAAATAGTTAAGGGCTCTACAAGGAAGACTTCAATCCATTCATAGATTCATAGCTTAGTTAGCAAATAAAAGCATCCCATATTCTCCTTTACTCCACAAGGGGGTAGCAAACAAATGGGATGAGAAATGTGATCGAGCATTCAATAAAATCAAAGAATACCTGATGACACTACTAGTCCTCATGCCAGCGATCCAGAACAAACCACTCATCCTCTACATATTAGCAACACCAACAACACTTGGAGCTCTCTTAGCTCAACATGATGAAATAGGGAAGGAAAGAGCCATTTACTATATTAGTAGAACCATGGTGGGAGACAAGTTAAACTACACATTCATCAAAAAATATTTTATTGCAGTAGTGTTTGATGAACAAAAATTCAGACACTACATGCTTGCTCATCAAATAAAGCTCATCGCAAAGATAGAACCTTTAAAATATCTACTTTCTAAAGCAAGGATCATAGGGAAAATAGCTAAGTGGGTCATGATCTTAACAAAATATGACATTGAATACATAGAACAGAAAGCCATCAAGGGACAAGTCACTACAAATCAATTAGTAGAGGAACCTATCTATTCAGAGAACCCATTGGTATCAAAATTTCCTGATGATTCAATTTTCAATCTAAGTACAATAGATCATTGGAAGGTATATTTTTATGGGTCCTATACTTAGTATGGGTCAAGAGCAGGAGTCTTCTTCATCACACCACAAGGAGATTGCATCCCGAAGTCATATAAGCTATCTTTTCCATACACCAATAATATTGTCGAGTATGAGGCTCTAGTCATATATCTCCAATATGCAATATAGTGGAAAATCATGCCCCTTAAGGTTTATGGAGAGTCTCAACTAATTATTAATCAGGTTAATGATTAATACCAAACAAAGAATGACAAGCTTACCACATATAAGAAACTAGTAGAGAGTCTCATAGAATTCTTCATCAACATCACATTTTAGCAAATACCAAGGGAAAAAACAAAGCAACTGACACTATGGAAATAATCGGATCACTACTAGATATCCCACACAACGTCCATAAACAGGAATTCCTAGTAGAACAGCTTCTCATACCATCTTTCAAGGTCCCAGAGTCTGAGTTTGTGTGTTAAATCATTGGTCTTAGTGATCCTTGGTACCATGACATATAAACCTACCTTAAAATAGGAGTCCTCCCTACCGAAATCACCCCAAATCTCAAGAGAACCTTTATTAAGAAGTCATCTTGTTTCATTATCTTAGGTGACACCCTATACTGTAGGAGTATCGAGGGAACCCTCTTGTAATGCCTTAACCCTAAGGAAGCTTTTAATACTTTAATTGAGGTACATGATGGTATTCATGGTTCACATTCTAGTGGTATGACCTTGGACAAGAAACTGTTGAGGATTGGGTACTATTGGCCTATGATGGAGAAGGAAGCTCACGACTATGTCTAAAGATGTTTGGAATTTCAGCAACATGGGTATCTCATCCATGCACCACCTCAAGAGCTCTAACCAATTATATCACCTTGTCCCTTTTCACAATGGGAGCTTGATCTCATTGGAAATATCACTCCCACTTCATCCAATGGACACAAGTTCATTATCACTACAACATAGTACTTTACAAAGTGGGTAGAGGCTATCCCAATGACCTACATCATAGGGAAGTAGATTTCTGAGTTCATCCTAAACTACCTCATTTGCCACTACAATGTTCTCAAGCCCTTATCTTAGATAATGGGACACCTTTGAAGAACCGGGATGTTCGAGAGCTATGCCAAAAATTTAATATCCAACATCACTTCTCCACCCCAAACTACCCCTAGTGTAACGGCCAAGCTAAGGCTACGAATTAAACCATCTTGAAAATTCTAAAGAAAACAGTTAATGAAGTTGGTTGTGACTAGAACCTATAGCTAAATCCCCCCTTATGGGCCTACCAAATGAGTATCCACATACCTATAGGTGCAACCCCTTTCTCCCTAGTCTACAGATCATAAGTCATCCTTCTCATTGAAATCGAGCTCCCATCCTTAAGAATATCATTGAAGAATCTCATTATTGATGAAGAATATCAGATGTCATGGTTGAATGAGCTAGAACTACTAGATGAGTGGTGCATGGATTCCTTAAACCATCTACAAGTCTATTAGAATTGGCTCAAGTAAAGCTACAATAAAAAGATCAAGTCAGACCTTTCAAGTCAGAGAGCTCATATTGAAGGAGAATTAGAAAAATTTGCCAAATCTAGATAGCAAGGGAAAATTTAAACCCAACTCATTGGGAACCTTCATCATCATGACAAGTTATAAATCAGGAGCATATCAGCTATCTACACTTGATGGTGAGCCTCTATAGGGGCCTATCAATAGCTCCCATCTCAAAAAAAATTATGCCTAAACTTGCACGATATAAATCCAATAAATCAGAAAAATAAAAAACATAAAAATCCAAAAAAAAATCAGAAAAAGGATTGAAAATAGTAAAGAAAAAAGTCATCCTCTGGTGAAAACCACTTCGGTGGTGCTTTGGGTAAGTACTGTGATGAAAATCTGGCAATGAGGCACCTTGTGTAAATAAGCACTTTCCATCCATCATGATCTCCACATCTTGTTCTACATCATTCATCCATCACATTCCATTGATCCTTCTAGCACCGATCCACATCTACATCATAGCTTGATCCTATTTTTTCATCATGTTCCCCCTAGTACTACTTTCCACATACCTAAGGTTACTTTATCCTACATATATTGGAGTAGTCTATCACATAATGCTGGGGCACGTTCTTATACCTACATTGGATCAGATTTGTGTATATTCTTAAAGTATTCCTTAAAATCAAAATTTCCAAAAATATCCATAAAATCAAAAATCAAAAAATATTCATAAAATCAAAAAACCCAAAAACATCCAAAACATGTAGAAAGTCCAAAAAAAAGTCAAAAAATTCAAAAAAAGAGTGTCATCGTGTTAAACTATGGGTCTCTGAGCTTGAACGTAGGCAAGGCCATCATTGATGTGCCCCCGAGACATATTAGGTCAGTCCTTTAGGAGCTCTCACAATAAAATAGCAATTCATTTGTTCATATCTCATCAATAAATGAGTTTGTATCAGTCAAACATACCAAAAAAATTCAAAACACCCAAAAATCATCCATCCCACTTCAATGATCACCCACAATAAATGTTTGCTCATAATAAATGATCATCACTCCCAAACTTTGGTGAAACAATTGGAAACAAGTATAGAAAATAGAAAGTGAAAACTCAAACGTCAAGGTTTCAAGTCTAGGTTAGTAGGTAAACAAGTTGGTTAACTCTTGGTATCAATAGCCCATCATCTATTCAGTCTCAAAATCATCTAATAACATCATGTCCTAGGATGCATCCTTGCTAAAATGGACATCAACATCACACCTCACCATAGTTTAGTCTTGGCCAGAGGTATGAAGAACATTGGCTTGTTTTGTTTGCTTGATCTTTTCTTTTGATTTATCTTATGGCACTCATTCCAATGAGCTCTCGATTATGTTAAATAAAAATTATTTAGAGAGAAAGGACTAGGTCATTGATCAATATCTTTTGTCTATTGTGCTTGTTGGATATTCTTGTAATATAACTTGGTCATGTTTACTTTGTTTGGTTTGTAGGGAGGGTGTTTTAGATGTCTTGTTTCAACTATTGCATTAATAGGTTATTCCATTCCATTTTTTGGTCCAAGATGTTTGAAACTTTTGAAATACATCCTAGTGAGTTTTTGTATGTCAGGTGAGAACAAGAATACTCCTATCTGTTTGTCGATTCAAAGTCCATCTCACTAGATACAACACCATCCTGGCTTTCTATACCTTGAAATGCATCATATCTATTTTTGTGATAAAAAATAAGGAAAGTTATGCTCTTTACATCCCCACTCCCAGGATAAGAAACACATCATCATCATTCATCATCATATCTAATAAAGTCTCAATGACTCACGAACTTGTTGTACTTTTGGATCTTCTCGGAATCAAGGGGTGATCCCTCTCATTCTTCTATCCTCTTTCATTCTAACATTCTATCATGACATGCATCCATCCTTCATTCATAAAATGCTAGCATACACATCCTACATACTAGTACATATCCTTATCATAAGAAAACATCACCCATCTCATCCATCTCACGTGCATTGCATTATCATTTAAGACGTTTAGGATAATATAGATTTCTTATTCTCAGCATCTTAATTCGTCTCATTTGCATCGTCATTATAATATATATCTGTTAGTGTAATACCCCTCTAGTTGCTACTATGTGTATCCATTTGTTTTTGTTTGATTACTAATTGTTAAACTTGGTGGATGATTTATCGGATATGTTGTTTCTGAGTCTTGATGTGGTTATCTTGATGTGATTGATGTTTATGATTTAATGATGCATGTCAGTCCTGGTGAAGAAGACAACGTAGCACTACTCACTTGTGAGTATCCTATTGCGTTCTGATTCTTCTTCACGGTGTGTTTTTCAATATATGATGATATGTTTAACATATGGTGTTTTATGCAGATACAGGTACCGAGTATCAGCTCCACCTGCTTGTCAGGTTTGAGCGTACCCTAATCCAATAAAACTATGTTGATTCAGAGATAATGTCTGGTCTTTGTTTAACCATCATTCTTCACTGAACGAGTATCCATTTGTTACCTGTTGTCATTTGTCATCTTGTCTTGTCGTGTTATTTTTATTTGTGTTATTTTATTTAGAAATTAATTACTGTTTAAATTGTTCAATGGCTAAATTATTAATATATATCTAATTAAATGCAAATTTGTTTAAATATTAGATTAAGTGTTTATGTTATGTTTATTGTTTAATTTGTTAATTTAAAATTAAGGAAGTCATTCAATTAAAAGAGAATGTGTGATTTTTGAAAAGGTATTTCTTTAAAAGTAATTAATAAATTACTTGTGCAAATAAGGTTTTATGTAAAAAGCAAGTATCTTAAAAGAGTTAATTTTCAAAATTAAAATATCTTTGATATTTAATGTTTTTAACTGCATGAGAAATTTGAGGAATGCATGTTTACAAACACTAAGTTGTAACTTGAGATAATAAATTTGCATTAAATAGCCTTTAGAGGTGGGGAATTTCATTCACGGGAAAGAGTAGGAAGAATTTGTACAGCAGAAGTTTGCATGACAATATTCTGGAAAAAGTTTTCATCTCAAATCTGGTTTTTGCAAGTGTATTGTTGGGATTTTGGCTACAGATCATATTTCAAAGTTGCAATAATCAAGTTGGTTAAAAGTCCAGGTTTTCTTCTTTTATTTGTATATGTTTCAATAGAATATTTTGAATGTTGTTTATGGTACTAGATTGTTCTTAATATGTAGAATTTATCTGTTGTGTAACTTGCACAAACAACATGGAAACAATTTAGAATGAGAAATGAGATCTAGAGGGAAACGTAGAAAAATCTCATAAAATTTTAAAGAAACTGAATCAATTTTTTTTAGATTTTCCTAACCCTTGTTTCAGTTTGTCACAGGTGTAACCTTTGAACATGACAGGGCGTATAGTTACAGTTAATGTTCTTGATACAAATAGTAACATGTCACTTAACCATATTCTGGTCAAATTACTTCTATTTGAAAATAACAAATTATTGCCTGTAGGACGCTAGCTAATGGTTAAAGAAGTATTTACTGTTGGATATAATATAAGTGTGTTGAGGACGAATGGATAGAGACATCTCCATCTCCTCAATCTTTTAGCCTAATTGCTTTATAAGTCTGTTAATTTGTTATTTCTGGTCGCCCCTCTGTTGTATCTGATAACAGAGTGAAAATTCAGCTTTTGTGCGTGCTCAAAATTCATCCTGGAACAAGAAGGTTCTTGCAGTTTGAGTTAGCCAAACTTCAACAGTTAAGTTTAGAAAAGTCCAGTTCAACATGATTCATGTTAGAGTAATTTCAGATAATATTATAATTAACATGCATTTTGAGTGATTATGTCTACCATTGATTTGCATTGAGACTGGTGTTTATTCCTTGATTACCCATCTTCTTTGCAATGAAACGCCTTGGGCTTGCTTTACTCATGGAATTTTACACCTCATACCACCATCACTGTGAATTGCAATGGATAAGTCAAGTTCCAGTCTAACATTATCAAATCGGCTTCTTTCTGCCTTTTCTTACTCTTTCATTTGCTATAGACGGTCTATGAAATTTAAACATTTGTTTAGCATTATTGATGTGCTTCAGTACCTCAATTTAAGGAAATTACTATAACACAACAGGAAGTTTAAGAAATTAAAACTCATTGAATCTGTTGATAATCAATCATGGCTGCAACATTTAAAAGTAAAATCTTTTCACAGTTCAAATTTAAAGAAAAATTTAAAAGATATAAATAATTGATCTGACTCCATTGGCTACCTGTCATAGTGGCATCACTTGAGAATAGTATGGAGTTAAGATTAGATAAACGTCCCTATAGCTCTTCACAGTCATTAGCATGGCATTATTTTCTGTTTTGATCCTCAAAGTCTGCCAGCTTACTTGGCGTTGTTTGATAGCTGTGGATTCTCTTGAAACACCAGTGTATCTCCCTCTCTCTTTTCAATTTGAATTCCTTGGAATTGGTGTAGGTTTCTGTCCAAGATGGCTTTAAATAAAATTTCAAGAATTATGTATATAATTTTATAATGAATGATTGACATGTGATGTGCCAGCAAACAAGGATTTATTCCATTAAATCCATTTTCTTAGAACCTCAGATGTCTACCACCATCAGCCTTTGTTTTATTTTTCCTGTAAGTTGAGTTAGAATTTGAAATCCCTTTTTCGTTAGAAATTTGATATCATTTGGGTCTCATGACATCGTTTCCTTTCCTGTACTCTTATTTGTTTAATAGATCGTAGAGTTATCTTGAAAATATGTAGACTTTTCCTTTAAAATTTTTATCATGGGTTTATAGAATCTTTTGAATCTTTCACATGCATATAGCTATTGTATTGCATGGCATCATGTGTACTGGGAGATATTCAGGTTTTCATTTAAATCTACTGTGAAATCTATCAAGTTTTGTCTGGGTCTCATTTGTAGTACTCTTAATTCAAGTGAATTTAGTCTAGTGAGAGTCATGCCATGTTAACGGTAGCTATCATTAGTTCAGACTATTAGAATATATTATGAGTAAAGTTGATATTAGCGAGTTCAACAAAAATTGGAGATCCGTATTTATAATACTATACTGTCATTTTGAACAAAAAAACATGATAGTTTTTGGAAATCCTTGAATGGCTGATAGCTTTAGCTAATTTCCTTAACTACATGCACATCCTCCATGTTAAAATTTGAATGGTTACCAGACTTACACTTGAGAATATCATATTCTATGAATCACTAAAACATGCCATAATTCCATGATCATGCGTAGTCAACTGAAGTTTGTAGATATTAATTATTAACATACTCTTTAGTCTTTTGAAATGAAATGCATGAGAATTTAATTGCTTTTATATGACTGTAAGTCATTTGATCTTAAAATATAGTAGTGGCCTTGATTCAGCCTTACAAGTCTATCCTTTTCTTTGCATACTTTTACATGTCAGTATTGTATCCATATTGCATGGCATGGAGTTCTTATTCGTGGCTGTATACAAATAGATTTGTTTATATTATTATAATGGACATTGATTTAGCTTCAGTTTTATAAATATACATTATGTTACATAATAGTTTCATTTATATTGTAATTAGAAATTACAATAAGTTTATAATATTTTTAAAATATAGATATATATTAAAAAGATTTAGATTCATTTTTTTTGTTTGAAATATGATATTTATGTATGTAAATATACAATCAATTATTACTTTTGGATTATGAAGTTTTAATGGATTATATAACTTGAGTATTCAATGAGTTCGTGATTGGGCTAGTTATTATTAATATGATGTTTAGTTCACAAAGATTGGATGTTTATATTCTAAAAGTTATTATGTTTTGTTTTATTTTTCCAGAGATTAGAAAAGTAAAAAAAAAAATTATAGTCTTAAGTTTATTACACTTTAACTTTGTTGCGTGATTTCAATGATTTCACTTAGGGTATAGCTTGGTTCTATTTATGGTTATTTTTGTGGCATTTTGAAGATTATGACTTATGCCTTGATAGAGATGTAAAACATACATGATCGTATGTTATATTTTTGATGATATATTATGGCCAAAGAATAAATCAACTTTATAGTCTTATTTCAATGAATTTGGTTAAGAAAATTATGTATTATGGTCCTTTATTCCTGAGGCTAGGAGGTCCATATGAACCATAAGATTAAATGTTGTTATTGATGTTTTATATACCTTGTTGTTCTATTTTGGGACTTTCCATGCAAAATTTATTTGTCACCTTGTGGTGTTTCGAATTGTTCCACGATTGGACTATGAATGAGATGTGTTTTGTTATGGTATTATTTTATATGCATGTTGGCATTCTCTAGTATTTGGTTGTGGCGTCATGTCTCTAGGAAGAGTGGCTTTCGTTAGGGGCCGGAACCCAAAGTGGTGGCCAGGGTAACCTATCGAAAGTTATTATTTAAGTGAGAATATTAATAATTGTACCTGGGATTCATTAATTAAATTTAGATAAATAAATGCCTCACCTAATTCCTTAATGCTCATTTAGATTAAGGGTAGGTTGAGAAGGCCTGGAATGGCTTAGTCATTTACCTTGTCTCCCTGAAAGGTAATTTGACTCCACATGAGTTTATCTAAGGGCCGGGAATCAATAGAGACTGCCAGGGTAACTCTGGTAGAGGGCCGACAGTCTAGGAAGATTCACCAGGGTAACTTAGAATAACTATGCGATGACACTCTATCCTGATGTATGATTGTAGTCTCTTGTGTAAAGTTTACTGTTATATTATGGTCATCTCTAAAAGCATATGATGTATATACTTTGGTATGATGTGGTCATGTCGTTATGTGAAGTCAGCCATGTAATGTAATGTATGTTCATTCTTCTGTGTTTGATTGACTTTTGGACCTTTCATTATCTCCTAGCACAGAGGGAGTGGACCTTCGGGTTCCATGCGGTTGGGTGGAAACCGTGCTACACCTTCATTGGATACTCTTACAGATGGCATTATATTTGTAGCAGATTCTTGTCACTTAGATGATCATGACAGTGGACGTAGAATACATTCAGATGTGGATATTTGATGTGAGGAGATGATTACCCTCCTTGTATATTTACCTCTTGATTGAGGGAGTACTCATTGTAACATCATTAGATGTATTGAGATTTATGAGAATCTCACTGGATGTAATCTGAACATGTAAATGACTTGAACTGTTTAAGTTTATGGATGTGGATCATTCTTGTATATGTTATGTACTTGTGTTTTATAACTTAAACATTATGATCCAAAGTTCTTAATAATAATGTATAAGTAACGTCATCTTGGAATCCATTAGACATTTGTATATAAACGAATGTTTTTTAAAAAAAATTATTCAGATAATTCGCTACATAATACTTTGTTTAATTGGTTTCCTTGGTGGGGTGTTACAGTTAGTCTAACCATCCATACATCCATCTTGAACCTCTTTGTCATGAGATTGACCCTAAAATCAAACTTTTCACTTGATCTCTAGAGGGTGCAATGTACCAGCATACTTCTTTCCGTTGGGGCAACAGTGGGGCATCTAAAAAAATCAAGAAATTTTTTAATTTCGATCTCAGCAGTGTTATTCTTTCAACCAACACAACTAGTACATTGCTTCAAAGAGGGGAAAAATGTTAAGAAATGTAGTCCTAAATCAAATGTCCTACATTAAAGTCCTAAATGTCCTCTCATCTGATTTAATAAATCAAATCATTTAAATCAAATGTCAAATCTTCTAAATTCTTCTAGGTTAATTAATATGAATTAATTAACCCCTAACCATCATTATCCACCCTCTAGCTTTTGACTCAACCAAGGCCAAACCTAAACCCCTGACTAACCCACCCACTTGCACATGAAAATCAATTCTTTTAATTAACTAATTATCTCTTTTTCCTTCACAAAGGCATATTCTAAGGGAATATTCCTTCATTAACTCCATTTATTTCACTTTATTTCCCAAAGAAAATTTCCCTCCAAAATATGCCAACCATATTCATTTAATGCCTCTCACAAATGCATTAATCTCTTGTACACCTCTCAAATCCTCAACCACATGCATTAACCATGCACATTCTCCAAAATATGCTCCACCTTCCTCCACTAGCCATGTGACAAGTGTCACAATATCATTTGCTCTTCCTTAGTCACACATTCCTCCCATCTATCCATTCTTCAAGCCTTCAATATATAAATAGAAGCCACTTCTACTCCACAATCCATCTAGGCACTTTTCATCTCCATCTTTGCATCTCCATCATATTGTCTTCACCATTTTTGAAGCTTATAAAGGGGGTGGGAAAGGGAATCCTTTCAACATCAAAGGAGCACCACTCCTACTATTAGATAGGCATGAACATGCTTGTATAGTATTTTACTTAACTTCTTGTTTCCTTGTTTGCATATGCACCATTTTTAGATATCTCATAGGAGCACTCTATTTTTTTAGGTTTAAACTGATCCATTCTAATTTTTTTTTAGGTTTAAGATATTTTGTAGATTTTTGCTTACACTATGTATTAAATTTAATCCTCACAATTTGTTGTATATATCATATGTCGAAGAGTGATTATATTATTATTAATATTACAATAGAACTAATTAATAGAACATTTTTATCTATTTATTACTTGGAACATGGGTATAGTTTATAGTGTCTAGAAGATCATAAGTTCATTTGGTAAATTAATTAATTGCGTTCTCATTGGGATATCAAGTTGTGTTTGGCCAATTATTTTCCTAATCAATATTTTCTTGTACAGTTTAATTGAAGTATCATGAGTCCTAATCAAAATAGGACATTTTTCTCCTTTTTCTACCTATAACTTCCATAAAATCATTGATATAAATTAATGGGATGCATAGTAAGGATTTATTTTATATCAGTTCTCAGATTAACACCAATAAACTCTATTATCGATCTAGTTGATGTGTCTTTTTTTTCTTTTCGACTAGCTGCATGATTTAATGATACATTTAATTTTGTCTTGCCAGGGGCACTATGGAACAAGGAAATTTGGAGATACCTAAACTAACACTACTTGGTGGAGGAATCTTTGTTCAAATTCAATACATTCCAAGACTTAGAGAGGTCACTCATTTGGTCTTCATTAAAGTTTTATAGAGTTGTAGTGATGTGTGTTTCTTTCACTGGCATACCATTATCAGCATTGGATTTAAGCATTGCCTTGATCAAGGGTTTAGTAGTGAGATTAAAAAATTATTGGAACTTAAATCTACACAATCTGATTTAGATAAATCTTTTAAATTAATACTTTACAAATAACCAACTCTTAGTTTAAACATTGTTAGCATGTCTACTCATTTAAACTTGTAGATTTGTATCCACCAGGAGAGATGCCTATCAATCATAGACTATTTTGGCCTAGTTGGAATTGTTAAAATTTTGCAGGTAAGTATGCAGTCATAGAGAGAGTAAGGTAGAGCTTCATCTATGTAATATTTTCTTTGAAATATTAATTTTTTTATGGTTTATATAACATAATACTTAGATATGATCTAGTAGCTATGATAGAATGATAGAATGGTGGAATTATTGTTTATATTTTTTTAGTACCTGTTAATATGTAGGTAACTATGGAAATAAAAAAATTTAACAGGGGAATAAGTGTTGTATTTTTACCAAATGTAAAACAAGAATTTTTTGGGTGTGTGCAGGATCATGATGGGCCAAAAAGTGGCAATATGATGGGTATGTGGCTGACAACTTTTTTTTACCCAAAATTGATGAAACGAAAAGGGTTTTCAAAGGAAATTCTCATATTTCCACCAATATAAATTATCTTTTACTTTGAATTTAATAAGTAATTATTATTCATTTTCCATTTGAATTATGACTAAAGTCCTGATTGATAAGTTGATTGAAAAACATCTATAGCTTTCAAACAGTATCACATTTTTTTAATCCAAAACATGCGTCACATTCTATGCTTCACATACAATAGGATTAAAAAAATGAATTTCATGAAGTTTTTACCATGTTAAGGTGGTTAGACACACAAGTTTTTATATTTTTTTAAAGTTGTAATAAAAAAATCATAATTAATTATTTACTTGGAAAAAAATTACAAAAAGATATGGATCACATTGGGACATGAGTCCTCACTTATATCTAAAATCTTATAAAAAATATTATCATTTTATTGTGGTTAGGGTGGCGATATCTACTTCTTATTTTTTCCTTTGAAATTTAAGTACTATTGCATTGAAATTTCAAATTTTCACCAAATAGATTTCTTTTTTTAAATAAACGTAGTAGTTTAGAAACTATATTCAATTTGCTACAGATTATATTCTTACATATTTTTGAAATAATATAGATAACTTATTTAAATTTTTATGTCAAGTTGCCTAACTCTATTTTTTAAAATTTTTTTGCCACTTAAGGGCCTGCTTTTTCCATGATGATCCTGCACATACCCTTTTTATGAAAAATAAATATTTCTCTTTTAAAAATTTAATAGCATTGATAGATGTATTTTTTTAACACATTTTTGAGAAAAATAATTATTGATAATATAATTAGCCGAGGAAGTTCGAGTATTTTTTAGGCTTTCACTTGTTTGAGAAAACTTATTCTTATAAATAATATAATATTAACAAAATAAATATATTAGTGTTGGGTGGTAAATTACCTAGCTTGCTTTGGTCAACTTCAACAACTATAGTTCTACTTGTTGTGGTTTAAGCTAATGATTCAATTGCAAGTCATTATTAATAGTAGTTATAGATTGATATTCCTAGATGTTTTCTATCTTTCATGACCAAGACCCAACTTACACCAACAATACCTATTTCAGAACTAGCAACATCTAAGTTGGAATTAGCACCCCAACTAGTCTCTTCATGATCATGCTTCTTGGGGTGGGTGGGAAGGCTAATAGTGAGATTGAGAGCCAGATCCAGGTAGCCCTAAGAAGTATGTTAGTCTATAATGAGAGATAGGGAGGAAGATGTTGATTCTAGATAGGATAAAAAAATAAATATATTGTGTGCTAATATTTGATTAGATGTCCTTGTTCTAGGACTAAAATAATATAATACTAAAAAATTTAATACATTATGTACTATATCTAATTTGATTTCTCTATTGCAAGACTATTTGAAAAACATATAATAATACTTTCACCATCTCGTCTCGTGTCGAAAGGGAAAACATTGTGTTGAAAGGTGCAAGATAATTGAGGGAGGGTGTGAATTAGTTGTCACCAAGTTCAAACACAAAAATTCAAACACTTATCAACTTCACAACCACTTTATTCTATTATTAGGTATGAACATGAAATGCAAATAATATAAAGCAAAATCAACACAAAAGACACTAGATTTATGTGGAAAACCCAATAAGGGAAAAACCATAGTGAGGATTAGCTCACAATATATAGTAGTTCCAAAACTAAATACAAAAGGCTCACTACCAAGGGCTCATTGCCCAAAAGGGCTGATTGTCCGAATACAAAAGCTCACTACTTACAAAGAGGAGTCATTATCCAGGCATGGAGGCTCATTGAATACAAAAACGAATTGCAAAAATAGAAGTGGCTTTATAGCCAGAAAGAACTATTGAGAATACACCCAACAAGTGATGATTCAATTCCAGTGATGCTCAATAAACTGACTTAACAAACTTCATCATCTTCTCACTTCTTCACATTCACAACACACCGCACACTACAATCATAAAAGTTGTCCAACATATATATCTAATTCATTCGCAAGCATTAATTAGGTAGGCCTAATTAGATGCAATCTCCATTCACCATAAAACAACTATTGACTTCAAGTATTTATGAAATCTTTCCAAAATAAATCCAAGCATATAGCACACTACATCATGTTGACATGGACAAAATATAGGTCACACATACATCCGCACAAGAAAATTAATCTATTACAACTTCAACAATATAATATATCAGCCTGAGATAGACCTAATAGAAAAATACAATCAACAAAATAATGCCAATTCTCCATACAAGCACATGAGCACATAGGATTCTTAATGTACATGTTTCCAACATCCATAAACTATTTTCCAAAACCACAAGCAACAACAATCAACCACAAAGAATTGTAGACCAAAATACCAGAGGATGATAACTACATATCGGTTCAGATACCAGTCTAGAATACCAGATCAAACAATGACTTAATCTTGCAGATGCAACTCTTATAACATGGTGACATCAATGAAAATAAAAAAGCTATATAATAAGATGTTCTTCATTCTTCCAAAAATCTCCCCCTTTTTCATTGATGGCAACATGTGCCAAAATTTCAAAACTTCACAAATACACTTTCTTCCCCTATCACTAGTATTCTCTCTCCTTTTACTATTCTTCACAAGACTCTCTCCCCCTTTGACATCAATGGAAAAGGGCGACCCAAAATTATAATGTAAACGTATGGACATTGTGATAATGTATATACAAAGGAATTCTAACTTCTCATTTCAAGTATTCAAGTGAAAATAACACTTTTTACACAAAATACTTTCTTGTACCTTTCTCCTATGATCGAAAGAATCCTCTTCCAAGAAACTACAACCAAACCCATTCTTTCACTCATACTATCCAATAAGGATAATAGTGTAAATGAGGATGTCTGGTCTAAAGACTAACATTGTCATTCATAATCTTCAGCATCAGAAAGTATTCTAAAGAGATGATATAATTGGACTTCAACAATTTCTTTAGCCAACCAGAAAGTTTTAACTAGGTCTTCCCTCTATCCTTGAGCAATCAACAACTCTACTTGTGATTCATTGACTCTTATTCTTTGTTTTCAATTTTCTACATTAAAGAAATCAAAATTATTTCCAATACTATTTATCTCATATTCAATGGCATCATTCTACTTCTAAAATTGTCAACAGTTGTAGGCCATTGGAGACAATACCTATAGATGTCAGATATTTCCTTAATGCATTCTCATGTCTCATTAATGTGTTTGTATAACATTTTTTTGGTTTTGGTACATCTTCTGTCAATCATAGCTTTGAACTTATTTCCTTCAGTTCCTTCTAGCAATATTCTTTCTTCAATAACTTCTATTAGGTCATCCAGTAATAAGTTTGAAACATCTAAGACTATAATTCACTTTTTGAGAAAATAATCAATCAACACATCATCAATTTTAAGTCTCTTGATTGAAGATTAGGCACACCACATTTCACCAACCTCCTTCATATCACCTTTATCTAACATTGTCTAGATATCCTCAAGATCAAATTTATGCACATATTCTTCTTCATTCTTCTCTTCTTCCGGGATAGTGATGACATCTTTTGTGATAATTTTTCTTCTTTTAGATTTTGGAGGGGAAACACCAATAATAAATTCCAACTCTTTCTTACTAGAATAGGAACCCTCTTCAAACTGATAGACATTAACACACCAGAGCATAGAGTTTCTACAAGAATGAGAAATAGATTTTGCATCCACTTGCTTTGTCTTACATATATTCCAAATACCTATAAGGTTACTTTTCGATAGGGATGTTGGATTCCCACTTAACATTCTCTCTTCCTAGTGCGGGTATGTGCAGGATCATCATGGAAAAAATAGGCCCTTAAGTGGCAAAAAATTTAGACAAATCAGAGTCAAGCAACTTGACATAAAAATTTGAATGAGTTATCTATATTATTTCAAAAATATATAAGAATAGAATATGTAGAAAATTGAATGTAGTTTCTAAACTACTAGGTTTTTATTTTATTTTTTAAATCAATTTGGTGAAAATTTGAAATTTCAATGCAATAGTACTTAAATTTTAGGGAAAAAATAAGAATTAGGTGTCTGTTTGACCATCCTAACCACAATAAAATGAAAATATTTTTTTTATAATATTTTAGATATAAGTAGAGGACTCATGTCCCAATGTGATGCATATTTTTTTGTAAGTTTTTTTCAAGTAAATAATTAATTATGATTTTTTTATTACAAATTTTAAAAAATATAAAAAATCATATGTCTGACCACCTTAACTTAGTCAAAACTTCATGAAATTCAATTTTTATTTTTTTAATCCTATAGTATGCTAAGCATAGAATGTGATGCATGTTTTGGATTAAAAAAATGTGATACCGTTTGAAAGCTATAGATATTTTTCAATCAGTCTATCAATAAGGACTTTAGTCATAATTTGAATAGAAAATGAATAATAATTACTTTTTAAATTTAAATTAAAAAGTAATTTATATTGGTGTAAAGCTGAGAATATCCTTTAAAAACCATTTTTAATTTCATCAATTTTGGGTAAAAAAAAAGGCATTAGCCACATGCCCATCATATTGCCACTTTTTGGCCCATCATGATCCTGCACATACCCTAGCCAACTCATAAAATAAAAAAACAAACATATGAGAAATGACCCAAACCAGAAAAGATAACCCTTAGCCAATGGCATTTAGACATTCTCAATTAGGTTTTCCATAATAAGGCTATATAAATCAAATTGCTTGTTTACCTTCACCATCATGTTTGCAATATATATAGCAATAGACAAAGTAGAACCTTCATGATTTCTAAAGTAGATTTAATAAGATATGTCACAAGCAACATACCATACTATTGGGTTGATAATGGTATTTATCAGTAGATCTCAAGATCCTTGTCATGCCAGTGAGTTCCTCCATGTCTCTATATTTCACTGTTTTCTTTCCAAGGAGGTCACCAACACTACACAAGCTAGTAATAGCTTCAATTTCCTTCTTTGTGATCAGATGGGGATTGTCCAAAATAATGTTTCATCCTTGAATTGACTTAATAGAAACTAGGGAAATTCTCCCCATAAATCCATACCCAAGGTTTTTATGTTCTGCAATTCATTTGTCATCAACCCTCGTTGCATTTCCTTCATTTTTTGATGATCAAATTCTTCCAACTCAACACCCTTCAGCCTCACTAGAATATCACTACTCAAACCTCTGCCAATAGATTCCATTTTTGGGCTAATCTTCTTCAAATCCTTTCTTGCTCAACAAAACTTCTTCTTTTTCTCTTTTTGTAAACTGAGAGATGAAATTGAAAAACTTTCATCTTTTATTCCTACTTATTCGTAATGATTTCTCTAGATTACATTAGAATCACTCCAAATCACTTCAAGATTACTCCAAGTCATTTTTCAAACTCCTCAAGTGCACAAGTATTCAAAAACAACTTATATATTTTTCTTTATACACCATCGCATTTCCCTAATTCACATTAAATGTGGAAGACTTAAAAAAAATTAATAAAAACCCTATTTCTCTACACTGAAGAACATTAATTTTCTCCGCAAATGAACATGCCTACACATTTTCTTCTGGTTTCTTTTTCACAAACTTTGCTTACTCACTCTCCATAACATATCCTCATGCCAACATATGACACACCATATATCTAGGGGGTTCAAACAATTTTTTGTTAATGCTCCTGCTAAGACCATCCTGGGTCTAATTACCAGAGAAATTGTTTGCACCAGATGAGGGCACAAACACATATGTCATTTCTATCTCTTCTTTCTTCTTCCATATCTTGTCCATTTCTTTCTTAACCTCTTCCTTTTCAATTTTCTTCACTGGTTCATTCTGCTTTATCGGATCAGACTACTTTTTCTTTTTACTTTTGCATGCTCTTGAAATATGTCCTAGTTTTTTACAATTATAGCAGACAACAGTTCTATGATTTGTTTGACCTCCATTTACCCTTGATCTAAATTGATTTTCTTTTTGTCCAAAATTATTACATGTATAGTAATAGCCATTAAAAGATTGATCCATTCCACCTCAATTAAACCTATTCATCATCGCTCAGCTAATCATCTTCACCTAAGATATGCATTCAGTAGCTTTATGTCCAATTTTGTTACATGTGAAACATTGTACAAAGAAGGAACTAGCATATTGGTTTTTTAATTTCTACCTATGTTGCCTTGTGACCAAATTAATTACATGAAAAGAAAACACCATTGAAGGATGGGTACCTTTGAGCATTTGGCTATCTGATAGGTGGTCTCCTAGCAAAGTTTCTTGGATTTATTTTCTGCTTCCCTTTATCTTGAGTCTTTTGATTATCCATAGGATTTTGCGTAGCCTTCAAAATTTCACCTGCTTCATTTCCCAAGCCACCTTTTTTTTTACTTGGTTTCTATCCTACAAGCAAACTCATCAAGCTTGTCGAAGTTGGATTTGAAATTATTTTCACAATTTTTTGCTTTCTCTAGTTCTACTTTTAGGTTCACCACTTCTTGTTCAAGCCTAGTGCATTCATCAGGCTTGCTTTGCACCACTATATTTAGACATTCCTCAATTCTCTTATTTTCTTCCACCAGCACTTTCAATCCGATGATCTCTTGTTTCAGTTGCTCACTCACTTCTCTATGTGTTTCTTTGAATTTCTTCAATTGCTCTTTCAATTTCAGGACACATTCATTTTCCTCATCAAGTTTTTCTTTCAAATCTTTTTTTTCATTTTCAACCTTGTCAAAATCTTCAAGTGCAACCCAGAGCTCACCTTTATCATCTATTTTGTTCAATCTTTAGGATCTTCTTCAAGCTATTAGGATTTTTTGGAGGAACCAGGCTCTGATCCTAATTGTTGAAAGGTGCAAGACAACTAAGATGGGGAGGTGAATTAGTTATCACCAAATTCAAACACAAAACTTCAAACACTTATCAAATTCACAACCACTTTATTCTATTATTAGGTATGAACATGAAATGAAAATAACAAAAAGCAAAATCAACACAAGAGACACAAGATTTACATGGAAAACCCAAGAAGGGAAAAACCACAGTTAGGATTAGCTCATAATATATAGTAGTTTCAAAACTGAATACAAAAGGCTCACTACCAAGGGAACACTACCCAAAAGGACTCACTATCCAAATAAAAAAGCTCACTGCTTACAAAGAGGACTCACTATCCAGGCATAAAGGATCACTATCTACAAAAAGGAATTGCAAAAACAAAAGTGTCTTTACAGCCAAAATGAACTGCTGAGAATAAACCTAACAAGTGTTGATTTAGTTTTGGTGATGCTCATTAAATTGACTTAACACACTTCATCATCTTCACACTTCTTCACATTCAAAATAAACCACACACTACAATCATCAAAACTATCCCACATATATATTTGTTTCATCTGCAAGCATGAATTAGGTCGACTTAATTAGATGCAATCTCCATTAACCAAAAGACAACTATTGGCTTCAAGTATTACAAAATCCTTCCAAAAGAAATCCAAGTGTATAGCACATTACATCATGTCAGCATGGACCGAAGATAGTTCACACATACATCCGCAAAAAAAAGTTAATCGATTACAACTTTGACAATATATTTTGTCAGCCTAAGATAGACCTAATAACAAAATGCAATCAAAAAAATAATGCCAATTAATCATATGAACACATGAGCACACAGGATTCTGAACATACATGTTTTGACCATCCATAAACCATTTCCCAAAACCATAAGAAACAAAAATCAACCGTGGAGGATTGCAAACCAAAATACTAGAGGATGATAACTGCATACCGGTTTAGATACCAGTCCAGAATACCGAATCAAACAATGACTTAATCTTACAGATGCAACTCATACAACATTGTGACATCAATTACAACACAAAAGTTGTATAATAATATGTTCTTCATCATTCATCCAACACATTGTAAATTCCTATTGTTGTGCAGGAAAAATAAGACTACTTGTTACATTATCAACTTTTTATTTCATCAAGTTTTAAGCCTTGGTCATGCTTGAATATGCTAATTTTATGCTATATTTTAGATGCTAGTCATACTATAATATACCTTACTTATTTTTCCACAACCTTGTCCATTGGGATTGTGGGGCTCTTTTGTAGAGGAAATCAATTTGGATCTTGGGATTTTGGGTCACATTTTCATGTTTTTTAGAGTGGACTGCATTACCATTACACACTATATTCTCTTAATCAAACCATTATAGTAATTCATGTTCTAGTATACATCATTTAAAAATTCAAGATCAAAACTATTAGTTTATGAAAACATAGATAGAAGAAGTATGGAAACAACACAAGAAAATGGCTACGAGAAAACTAAGGACGAAATTTTGTATGTGAAGTTCAATTCACAAAAAATTAGTTTCTTGATTTCAAATTTTCACCCACATCCTTTGCTATTCTAGCCAACCTCACTAGATATGGCCTTTCAAAAGTCATCAATACCCTTTTTATCCATGGTGAGTTTATTCACTTGTAATCTTATTAATATTTTAGCTTGTTCTTGGTCTTGTAAAATGAAAGGAACCAAAAAGAAGAAGAAATATTAAACAAAAGAAAACAAATGCCACATATTTAACCTATCGTTCCTTTAATTCTTTTGTAGGCCCCCAATCAAAATTCTATGTATTATTTTCTAAAACTGTAGTGATTTATTGTTTGATTAGAAATGAGCTTTCATGCAATAGCATGTCAAGAACTTGGTACACTTGAGGCTTCTATCTTTTTGGGTTCTAGATAAGGTTCTTTTTTCTTCTTAGACTTCAAGGAAGATGGTCACTTGAGTATGCCCAAGTTCTTGACATACTTGGCAATACTGATGGGACCAAACAACTCTGCTTTATCTATGGAAAGATGCATAAGAAAGTTTGAGTTGTAGTTGGTGACATTATGTTTATTTATCTACCATTTACTTCAACACTTAAACCTAAAAATGTTGACGAATCCTTACAAATAGTCTTACAAGAGTTACGTAAAATAGTCAGTGAGAAGGAACCTGATTCTGACAACACAAAAGTTGTGCATACCAAGGATGGGAAAAAAATTTCTATGGTAAAGGTAAGGAAAAATACCTAGATGAATGGATGTTGTTCATAATACTGATTGATGTAAAAATCCTCTTAATTGTCAAGAGTTGGATGTAAATTAGAAAATTTCTAATGTCAGAAGATGACACAAATGCTTAGAAATGTAATTTTTTATATTGCAACATATAGAGCTAAAAATTCAATATTTTTCTTTTGATGCCATCTACAAGGCTCCTCCTTCATTGGATTGCATATTCTACCCATTCTTATTGGTAGTTGGAACTTTCCACTTTTATGTATCTTTTTGATGTATGCTATCTTCGATTATAAGCTATGTGAAATTATTCAAAAGTGTTTTCATTTCATATTGTTGATTTTGATGATACATTCAATGCCAATGCTATGAAGAATTTGTACATGGAGTGTAATTAGTAATAGTGATTGAAATTTTGATAAATCTGTATAGTATTTAAAGAAATTTTTAGGTGGCACATGTTAAAATAAAGTAGTTTTATTTGTAACTAGCACAATGAAAATAACTATTTTAAGCAAAATTCAACCAATAAGAACTTGAAATAAAATATATGGACTATATCAATTAGCAATTGAGATTTTTTATGAGAATTCAACCATGTATTTGATCCTTTCTAGTAATATCTAAGTTATTGGCTCAGATGTCTCAAATGTCTCTGATAATATTTTTTTTCCCAATTGCATAAGGTGATCCTTCCATGATATTGCTAATGAAATTGAAGATTTAGCAAGTTATTTTTCTTTTTCCTTTATGTACATGGTCTTTTGTTCTTCTTGATGCTTACAAACAATTTGAATATCTTGTCAACCAGATATAAAGTTCATGTATCTCTCTTAATAATATTAATAGTTGAGGGCCCATAGTTAGTTGTACAAATTATTAAAGTTAGTATGTATTATATATCTCTCTATATCTCACAATGACCTATAGGCCTCATTTACAAGAGTGTAACATATGGTAGTATATGTGTTTCTATGTATACCATTGAAGTTACCCCCAAGTTCCTTGGAGTAGGAATAGATGAAAAAAATAATGAGTTTTCACATATGAATATAGTTGAATGAGAAATTACATTCACATATCATCACTGGTTGAATATGGACACTTTATGCCTCCTATGTGCAGTCTACTAGAATCAGGGGACTTCAAGATGACCCTAGATTGCAACCTATAATATAGGGGAAGGCTAGGGAATTGGAACTATATTTCCTATGCTCTACATGTTAAGGAGAACACCAAGGGGTATTTCCCAGTTGTTCCCCATTACTGTTTCCTTTGAGGTTGCAAAAAACTTGTCCAAATTCCAATATATGCATTCCAATGAACACTTTAATCTCAAATAGTTTACATCCATCTATCAACTTGTACATGCCTTTGTGCTAAGAATTCTCACCAAGTTTCTCCAACTATGATGTGATATATAATATAATAGAATTATGATGTTGTATTATTTTAATTTCTTATTTTCAACCATTTTTTTTAAGCTTAATATTTCACAAAGAATTTTTATGAGTAATAATGAACTATACTAAGTGTACATATATGTGTGTGTGTGTGTATAGAAGTTTACTACAATAATTGTCTATGAAGGTTCCTAATTTTCTGTTTTTCATCAACTATGTTAATCTTCTAGATGAAATATTGAATATGCTCTCTCCATTAAGTATGGTGAAATAGATAACCTTTCGTTTCCATTTGCAGTAGATTATTCTATGTAGATTTTAGTTCATTTCAATGGCACAAGACCATTGAATGTAGATCTTGCTAATTTTTTATTTATTTAAATAATTTTTAATGTGAGTGATGTATAAGTGCACCTATAGATTTTTGTATATTGAGAATAATACATCCATACCATTCATAGTGATGGTTTCCCTGGTTTAAAAACCCATCCATGTCATTTCTAAATTTTCATGAACTTTCCATGAAATTTGTTATAACTTCCAGTTGGGTTATTGAGTAAATTGTCTCCATAGAAGTGTGTTGAAGTAGATAACCTTTTGTTTGAAAATTTTGTATGGAGCTTTATCTTTCAATCATATTTTTGATTCTTTTCTAGATAATTCTTTCATTATAGGTTTGATAATAGATATGAGGATAAAACAATTCATTAGAATGTAGGAATGAGTCTCCATAGAAGTGTGTTGAAGTATATAATATTTTGATTGCAAATGATCTATGGAGGTTTATCTTTCAATCATATTTCTAAGTCATTGATAGATAATTCTTCCATGATAGGTTTGATTGTAGACATGAGTTTAAAATAGTTCATTAGAATATAGGAATACTTTTACAAATAACCATATGATTTTTTTTTTCATCTATGTTTTGGATTACACTTTAAGTCATCATTGGGATGAGGAAATAATGATGTATAACATAGTGTGATCAGAAATACCAAGGAAAAAAAACTCACATTTGTTTCCCATAATACATTCTTGTATGATGATAATTTTAGTTAATCTACTTCTAAACCTGTTTATGTTGTGCACTATAAATATTGCCTCAATTTGATAACTCCTTGTTTTATTTTTGGGTTACACTCTAATTCGTCATTTGGATGAGGAACAAATGATGTATAATACATATTGGTCCTAGGACTAATATTTTAGATTTTAACCATTATTTTGTAATTTTTTCACTTTGACAATATGTTGAGCAATACTTGACAACATTTGGAACTGTCTACGTAGAGCATAAACTATTTTGATTTTCCCCTAACACATTGCTTAAAAGTTTTTAAATCCTTTAAAAAACCATTTATACATTTCCTACAACCATGACATTCCATGAGACCACATTTCCTTTAAGAATTATATCAAATAGTTCAATATAATATCTAAGATTCCATATTTTGCATACATGACTACCTGAGTATTCCAGCTATAATAGCTGACAGAAACCCCCCTTCAATTATTCTTTGTTGGATATCCACGTCTTGCTCCAAAATAATTAATTTAAAGCACACATGTAGGATATTGGCAAAGTTTATGAAAAAGAATTTTCAACCAATCCTAAAAAGAGAATGACTAAAAATCTGGAAACGCTAATTCCATTAACAAATACTTTTGAAGGTTTTCTTGGTTTACACCCTTTATCACAATTTTTGGATAAAACTAATCCATTGGAAAAAATAGTTCATAGTCAAAAAGTGAGATCTTTGGGCCCTAGAGGATTTGACAAGTCAAACATCTACTTCTCATACACGAGATATTCATCCTAGTCATTATGGACGTTATTTTTCAATTATGAAATCTGAAGGAGTAAATGTTGGGCTTATTCGATTGTTATCTATTTATGCAACTTTTGGTCATTACAACTCTTTACAAATTCCATTCCATAGGCTATCTAAAAGATCAAAGAAAGAACATATGATTTATCTATTACCGGGAGAAGATGACTACTGTCAGATAGCTATAGGAAATTCTCTGCTATTAAATCAAGGGGTTCCAAAGAAAGAATTTACTCCCACTTGATTTCAACAAGAATTTTTATTTTTTGCATGGGACTAAATTCATTTCAGAGGTATTTTTCCTTCCCAATATTTTTCCATTGGAGTTGGAATGGCAAGAATTTTGGGTTCTCTATAAGGTTTCTCCACTTTTTCTATAGAAGTGAGAAGTTCTCTATTTAAAGAATCAAACATACTTTGTACAAGAATATTTTGTACCATAAATATTGGTCTAATGGATTATACTGATTGATTTATTATTTAAATCATACTAACTAATAGTTAAAAACTTACCTTTATTAGAATAGATAAAATGAAAAAAATAATGAATTCTCTTGTTTGGTTGAGATAGGTTTCAAAGATTTCACTTGATTTTACATAATAAATCACTGAGGATAATTGGAGCTAAAAAAATGGGGGGAGGGGTCACAAAGTTCTAGTGATGTTGTTGATGTGAATCGTTTGAGTGATTAACTCAATAAATACATATATTTATTTATGTTCTAAAGATTTTTTTTCAATACCTTTCAAATATTGACCATGATATGGTTCCTTCCTTTTTAATTAGGAGACATCCCAACATATGTCTATATTTTAGAATTACATATAAAAGACCTTTATCCTGCTAATTCTGGAAGACATAGGTATTTATAGGTAATTTATTTTGATTTCCAAAATTGAAAGGAGCAGAATATTAGACTTATCAATGTATTAAAAATAAGGACAATTTTTTTTTCTTATTCATAAGTTTGATGAATCTAAGTGGATGGGGACCTGCAAAGGATAATTCAAATTTCTTAAATTGCTCTATTTTATGGAAAAATAGGCAAATATGAAGGAAGGTAAATTTCCCTATAGTCCTACTTTTTTGAATTATATTGCTTACATTGTACAAGAGACAAACATGACCTATTTATATAGATAAGGTTTCGATGACCCCACAAATAGTTGTCATGAAAAAAGACTGAAAAGGGTCAAGTAAAAAAATTGATTAGATTGAATCAAATCTTGTCACTACCTTTATTTGTAACTATACATATTTGGGAGCACTAGTAAGTGATTACTGATAATTGATAACAATTTTTATTTACCTTAATTCATTTTGTAAAATGAATAGCTCCAACTTGTCTTATCCTAAGAATTTCCCTTGACCTTGGAATGAGCAGAATTATTTAGATAGTAAGCCAAATATAATCCAATCTTTATTTATGAAAATTGGAATCTTTTCTCTTTTTTTAGAAATCATTAAAAACCCTTATTTTTTCGTTTCTTAAAAAATGGGGAACTAGTACATTTGAAATTTTTTATTTTCGGGCAAGCAAGAATACCCCTATCTTATTCTTGCTAACAAAGATCTATTTTCCTACGATACCCTTTTTTATCTCTCAAGGATAAAAGAGGATTGTAGATCTATCATGTTGACAAAAATAACCATTATAGATTTGGTTAATTATGTAGATCCAGATAGATCTACATAATCTCTAGTAAATCTATTCTAGTCAATTCTCTTTTCCTTCTTTTTCTTTTCTTTGGGGTAGGGATTGCTCAAAGAATTGTTGAATTTATTCGATCGGGACTAACGGGGCTCGAACCCACAACTTTCATCTTGACAAGGTGATACTCTAACCATTCAACTACAATCCCCCTAGGTATATTTTATTGACTAATTAGTCATAGTAATTCAATCGTGTCGGGTCAATAAAACATATTGTAAAACTTTCCTCTTTCAAATCTTCTGAAAGTCTCTATTTTTTCCAATTCTTTCTATATAGGGTATAGGATATTCATAAACCAATTGCCATTTTTACCAATATCATTGATTGAGATCTAGATCAATCTATAGGTCAATTTGGTATTGGGTTGAATTGGATTTGAACAAGCATAGGTATTTTTCTTTTTTCACTATATCTCTTTGGTCTAATGTTTTGATACAGTACACATTGGCCTCATTCTATCACAACCCAATGCCTTCCCACTTGAGCAAGCAACCCTTTCCATATTTTGTCAAATAAAATGGTTTTTGTTCCACATTTTCATCACAATCATGCAAGCCTAGAATAATTTTCATTGTTAGTTCAATTGGATAGAATATTCACAATGCAAACAAGGAGTTGTTAAATGGTAATATTTACGGTGTAACTGAAACAGGTTTAGAAGTATCTCAACTAAAATTATTAACATACAAGATTTTTTTTTTTGGAAATAACTGTGAGTTTTTCTCCTTGTTTTCTTTTTCCAAGCAACATGTGTTAATGGTATATGCTTTCTTGAATCACATGCTAGTCAAACCTAACAATAATCCAACCAAACATTTAATAATTAAAAAAAGTAATGGGAATGTGTCTTCTTTATTTTGAATGAGCGTGTGGACAAAAGAAATGCAAAAAAAAATGAGCTCTCCAAATTCAGAAAGATCTCCAAACTTTTTATTTACAATAACAAAATTTAATGATATTATTGTAAATTTGTATACTAAAATAAAAATAAATTAAACAAATAATATAAAATAATAAGATAAAATTAACATTAGTTAATTATATATGATCAATAGAAAAACTATTTAATATTTTAGTTTCAAATTGAACAAACATTAATTTCATTAAAAAGACATAAATTTTTAAAAAAATATTATAAATAATTTAAAATAAATAAATAAATAAAAACATATACAAGAATTTAAAAAAAACATTGCATCTATATATAGTCACCGCTTAAAATAGATTTGAAATGATCACGCAGACTAAAGGTTTTTAGCTAGTAATAAAGAAGTTATAGAAGGTGGCTCCTAAATTGAAATGTTGATACTTTATATAAAACTTAATAGCTAAATTGAGAAATGCATGTGTTTTTTGAAAAAAAGCAATACTAAATGCATGCTTTTAAAAAAAAAAGCAATACTATATTTTTAGCCTGAAATCATGTTCTTTTCGAAATGTATCTGTCTATAAAGACACGGTCTTGGGTGAGCATTTTTCACAAGTTGAACATCTGTGAAGCGTAAACGTCTTTGTAGGGAGAATATTCCAGATCATTTCGTAAATGATGGCAAACCAAATTCAATTTGGTTATTTTCAGTTTCTGTTTTCCAAAAAATTGTACAATAGCGATACAAATAAGCTGTGCAGAGTCATAATTCCCAGACGAAATGTAGAAACATATATTTTGCCCAGGTATAGAAGCGAAGAGAGAGAAGCCATTAAGAAGGGAATAGAGTTTGAGCTCCAAGGTTTTGACATTGATTCAAACATACAGGAAAGCTTTCAGATTAAGTTGCTAAAAAGCAGCAATTGTTACGAGCTGAAGAGTGGGTGGAGTAAATTTGTAATACGAAGACAATTGAAAGTTGGTGATGTCTTAAATTTTTATTTAAGAATTGATACTAATCAACTATGTATAAGTTGCAGCCAGCCCCAACAACAACCACCTACGATGGCCCACGATTGCAAGCTCTCTTCCTCAGAGTTGTCTGGTGAACGCTCAAGAAACATAACAGCTCCACCATCGCTGCTTGAAAATGAAGAGATCATGTTATGTTGTGAAGCATCACAAAATCTATCGAAGCCCGACCTCGACCTCGAACTGAGACTTGCCTCTTCAGAGATGCTGTGTGGGGAAGAGTTCAAAAAGGTAAATATGCAAGAGGTGAACCTGTTATGCTTAGAGTATGCTCAAGAGTCAGAAAAACGAAAGGGGATCGACCTCGAACTGAGAATCTCGTCCTCAGAGTCATTATGCTGTAAAGAGTTTAAAAAGCAAAAGAAGATCTACAAAGAACATAGACACGCCGTGTATTAATTTAGTATATGATTTGATTTCCTTTCTCTGCTTTTTTGGCACAGGGAGACGAGAAATGTTATAAAGCATGTCAATTCAGCAATGATTTAATCATTTCTTAATAATTTTGTAAACATGAAGGCAGAAATTATTAAATTTTTGTGAGATATTGAGCACATATGTGCCATGAAACTTTCCCAAATGTGATTGGTGTGCAACATGCTCATAATACTGAAACAAATAAATAAACAAATATTATGGGAGGTTGCTGTTGTTTTTAGTTTCGGAGAGGACAAAGTCAGGAGCGGAGAGCCTTTTTATCTAATAAGGGCTATACAGACCTGGTTGTTTCTATAATAGATTGGAGCATTGTTATGTCATATATGATATTTGACACTGTTTCAGTTTAATGATATTTATGAGTTATTTGATTCTATTTACTGATTTAATATGAAGTTCTCTCATTTTCTATTGAATAATCATTTTATGTATTTCCCTATTTCTGTTGAATGCTTACTTTCTGATGAGCTTCAGCGCCAGGCCCAATCATTATATGTTTACTCTTATGTTTAGTTCTGATAGGCGAGGGTAACTTCCTTGGCTTTGGAGTGTGTTTGTGTAGCATTGGCCTTTGATACATCTAGCTGATTCGATTTGAGCATTGTTATGTGTTATTTGACTCTTTGTAGTCTCAAATGTACTCAGACTTGTAAAACAGAATCCTAGAGCTCTTATACTATACGGAAACAATCATCACATTCGATAATATTATTCAATAGCAAAAAGCTTTAACAGATCTGTTGGAAGAATGACAACAGCAGCGCTGGAAAATAATTCTGTATTCTTCTTTTGTATTGAAGATTCTAGAACATCGTACAAAGGAAAAGCCAAGCAAAGTATCGCTGGGTAATAAAACTAAAAATAGAACAGATTACACATGCAAACTTTGTGCATGGGTGAAGCATAGTTATAACTGCACTATTAAAAACAAACTAACACTGAAAAAATCTATGCCACTGCACATGCAGTTTTTATTATGCGAAACAAACAAATTAGAGAAACATAGTTTTAACTGCACTATAAAAAACAAACTAAAACTGAAAAAAACTACGCCTATGTAACTGACATGCAGTTTTTATTAATTAAAACAAACAAATTAAAGAAACTGCTGTAGTTGACCGTTGAACTGGAGATGACAGTAGATTACAAGATGCTGTTGGTCATGCATTCTTCAAGACTAGGATTGAAACGTGGCTCAGACCGGTTTTTGGTGATCCTAACTTCAGAGCTTCTTTTCCCCTTAAACACGGTGAGTTTCAAATGCTGCATAGTAAGGGCCTCAGATTACCAACTTCTTTCAATTAAGGCATTATTCATGATGGTTTTGTAGCTTGGGCTTGAGAATGGTTTTTTTCAAGACATCTTGGTGCATTATTAATAGATCCTTTAACGCTATCTCATGTTAAGAGTGCATGATGATGCAGGGATATATAAGTCATAGGACGCCATATTTATAGAGGATTACACTAATAAGAGAACACATGCTCATCAAAACATCAACTACCAATGTCAATGTACCCTCCTTTGTTAATACCTTTATCCACAAAATTTGGGTCAAAGGGTAAATTTGGAAGGCCTCTTCACACTTTTATAATACTTCTTTGGCCCTAAGTTTTGCATCTGGTCTTTAGGACCATTAAGAAAATGAATATACTCTTGCGGTGTTGCTCGTAAACATACTAATGCTAACTATATCTATCAATACCATCATTCCCCTTTTTGATACATTCAAGAAGCTTTGAGTTCTTATTCAACCATCTGCCCTAGTGGTAGATAATAATATCTTCATGTGCTCTCTATATCTTTGATTGCAAGTTTTAAAATTCCAAGTTCATTATTTTATTATCTCTATCAAATTCATTTTGTTCGTGATAAGTTTCATAGTTGATATTATAATAGTGCATGGCAATTATTAATGCACATATCCTTTATGGTCTTTATGAGTTTGAGTGATGGCAACGATGAGAGTTGATGTCATGGTTGATCCTTTACCATGATTGTTTTCTATATAAAGGACCAATTGATTTTTTTTTTTTTAAATACTTATAAAAATATTTTTCCATGAGTGTGCACATGCATGTAGGAAATCATTTATAGTAGCTTTTATATTCATCTTAGAGATAGCAATAATAAGGGTGGGTGTCCATTTTCTTCATAAGTATGTATTAAATTCAATTCTCACATTTTTGTTGTGTATATCATATTGTTGAGAGTGATTATACCATTATTAATATTACAATAGAACTAATTCTCATAACATGTTTATCTATTTCTTACTTGGAACAAGGGTATAGTTTATAGTATCTACATGATCACATGTTCATTTGGTAACTTAATTAAGTAGGATCTCATTGGGATATCAGACTGCATCTGGCCAATTCTTTGGCTACTCAGTATGTTATTGTACAATTTCATTGAAGTATCATGAGTCCTAATCAAAATATGACCTTTTGCTTCTTTTTCTACCTATAACTTCCATAGAATCATTCATATAAATCCATGGGATGTAGAGTAAGGCTTTATTTTATTTCAATTATTCTAAGATTAACAACAATAAACTCTATTATCAATCTAGTTGATGTGCCTTTTTTTTTTTCTTTTCTACTATTTTCATGATTTAATGTCATATTTAATTTTGTCTTTCCAAGAAGACTATGGAACAAGAGCGACACAGCAGTGATGTTCTTGCTAAAGTGTGAAAAAATGGTTTTGCTTTTATTTGTCATTTGTTATATTTATTTTTTGTCTACTATATAATTTTTCTGCTTACTATGCACATTTCACATAAAATTGTATTTTTTTCATTATGTTGTATGTTAGTTTCAAATTTGTAGATTCCTCATGTCTACTTCTATTAAATGATTGAGCGTTCAATATTATGAGTAGGTCCACATGTTAATACAAGAGCAAGTTGGTGCTTGTACTCAAATTTGATCTCTTATTCTTTGCAAATCAAACATTAATATGTTTGGTTGATTAGCTACATTTTGAAGCTACATGTTTCAATCAAAAGATGTCAACATTAATAATAGAAAAAAACTAATTTTGAATAAAATGATTTTAAATCTAGAGAACATTGTTTATAAAATGCATACATAAAGAATGAAGATCAAAGAGTCATCATAGAGATATTTTAGGCCAAGGCACATTTCATGAGATGAATATTTCTAAAATTTATTGAATAAGCATAATAATGAAATGTAACTAGTTATTGTTAAACTTATAGCACATAGACTTCTACACATCTATGAATGTATTTGACATGAGGAATTTTATTATTCAAGGAATAATATGTCTCCTTCACATTAGCCCATTTCCTTCTATTTGAGAATATCTTTTTCATATATCTTGGCATCACCTCAATAACTTTCCCATTTCCTCTATCCAATCTTTCATAGTCACTATGAATGTTAATAGAATTATGTTTGTAACAATAGTTTGAGAGAACGGGCAATAGTCTCCCTATTCGCCAGTAGGGAACCAAGGTCTTCAATTTTTAGCATGAATTGATAGGTTCACTAAGATGAGATCAATCCTAACAACCCTCTCATGTGATCTTCTCAAGGAACATCTATTTTAAAGGCTATATAGCCAATTACTAGTAGTACTAGGCCATATTTGGAATAGGCCTAGTGAGAAAAAAATTGAAATCAAACGTAATAATGTATTTTAAAGAATGTATTCTGACATGAGTAAGCTCAACTGGAACTCTTTAAAAATTAAAAGCCTCCAAAATCTTAGGTTTTAGCTAGCCTGATCTAATTTATGTTAGGCTTATTAGTTATGTATCAACCATACACCTTATATATGTTTGATTACAAATTTCATCCTTCTAGCATTTTAGACAAACATGACCTATGGAGAGCAAAGGAGATATAAATTCAATTTAGCAATATGAAAGTGTTTGCTAAGGACCTGAGAGAAATTCTTAGCTTTAGAGAGGCTTCTATATGTCAGAATTCTAGATATTTTATCACATTAACCTTGTTGGATTTGAGCTTGGAAATATTAATTTGTTCATGAATCATTTGATAGAGGAAATGAATCAGTGTTCAAAAAATTAATCAAAATCGTTAAACTAGAAGTCATAAGGTCACAAAATCTTATTATAGAATCATTGTAGCAATCATTGAGGACTTGAACACAAAGAGAACCCAAAAAGTGAAAGAGTTGGCCTTAGATGACCCCTGTTGCACTTGTGTGTATTAATCTCTTATACTAATCAGCCATGCTACTATGAAATTTATGAGAGCATTAGCTCTATTACTGAGAAGTGATGGTGAATAACCAAAGAGAAGTATACTTTATAAATATTTTGCAAGTGCAAACTTTATGAATGAACAATGAAATAAAATTACCCCTACTACTACTCCTCACATTTCCCTTAATTCCAATATTAATATAACACTAAGATACTTTCTTTATGACACCATATAGGGATCATGAAGTTACTGATGGATATAGAGCAACATTTACTAAAATATTTTCCTAATCCATTACTAAAAACACACTTGTAAGAAAATTTGAGAAGTTCAAAACCTTAGCAGGTCAAAGTCTTAGCACTATTTAAGACAAACCATAAGTAGTATGCTAGTATGTGGTAGTACCTCCATTGCCAAGGATTTATGTACCTCTAGCCTTTTGCTATCACTTATTTTTACCAGAGGTATTTAATTTATTTTCAACTCTTTGCCCATAAATTATTTAAAATTGATAACTGAAATCATCTATGAAAAATTAAATTGACAACCATTTATTTTATTTCTTAACTTATTTCCTTTATTTAAATTCATAATTACATTTTTGTATTATCTTTATCTCTGTAGGTTATAAGTTCCTCCTTTATTCACTTGGTTTAGCACAACTAGTTAGGCTTACAAAAAATAAATAATTAAAAAAAACATATGAAAACAAACAAAATGAACTATATTATTTTCTATACTAAAGTTGGGATCCTATGAGAAACTAACAAATAGTTGTACCCTTACCCAAACTAGTAACTTAGGACAAAACTTTGAGGTTTAGAACAACATTGCAATAGAAATCTAAATTATGTCTTGATATTAACAAAACTTAGAGGAGACTTGTTTAAGATCCTTGTAATATGTAGTGTGAATGGTAACTATTTATAATAAGTTACCAACTAACATTCATAGGGACTAGGATTTTTTCCTGCATGCATAAACATAGATACAAAGAGAAAACACATTTGTTATTGATGACCAAACTAACAATGCATATAAAAAAGAATTAATATCATATTTTGGGAAAACATGTTTGTTGATAATGACCAAACTAATTATGTATGAAGAGAAATACTCTCACATTTATTGGGCATAGTTCACATGGAAAGACTTAATATCAACAATTACATCAGAATGATGAGACAAATCCATCAAACTCCTCAATACTCCCTTGCACCCATAATTTTTGGTTAGCTTTGATGGGCCTATACTTCTCCACAATTTTAAGTTAGCTCAATGGGCATGTTATCCCATCATTTTGTAATAAATATAGAGGAATATCATCTAAGGGGTTTTTATTAGCATCATAGTATGGATGGAAGAATTCAAAATAAATTATTTTGGCAGAAGCATGAGAAACGCACTCAAAGATAAAAAAAATTGCGTAAGCATTGGTGGTTACCAAATAAAGTTGTGAGTGTACTAAAGGAAACAACATCCATTATTTTCACTTTTTTTAATGAGGATGTAATCAACATTTATCACTAAAAATCAAAATTTGCAATATAATTTCTTTTAAAAATTGAATATTGTTACAATAATTCACTATCTAATTGATCCAAGAAAAGAGGCAAATAGCATAATGTATGTAATTATTTGAGCAAAAAGAACAATAGAGATGTAAAGAAGCATCAACCAAGTCAAGTAGACCTAACATAGCTTCCAATGGAAAAATAATAGAAAAATTTTGGTATACAATTTCATGTTGGTGCATTACCATAAAATGGAATACCATTGGTGAAGAACTACACTCAATCTAGTAGACATCATGTTTTATCAATGGAAACATCTTCTAGCCACAACTTTAGGTATCCTTGACAACCACAATATCACCATTTTTTCCTTGTAGAGGAGTGGAGCGCTTAGCAGAAGAGATAGATGTCAATTAGTGGGGTCATAAAGACATGGTACTAGTTAAAAAATGGTGGTATTTTAAGGATGTTGCCAAAAGGAAGGGAAATATAGATTATCTTAAGTGGTGAGAAACCCAATAAGAAATCGAAACCAATATTCATTGATGAGTGAGGAGGTATTTGTTGGAAAGTAGGGGTGTAGCAAAACAAAAAACACAAATGTTGTGTTATGAGAGAATGAAGGATAGAACAAGAAATAACAAAACATAGTGCACAAAGACAACATAAAATGACACACATAAATTTAATATTCATTCATTCATTTTCATGTATTCCTTTCCACTCCAAAATTACAAAATTATAGAGTACTTTCTCTATTTACACTACAAAATAAAACATAAACAATTTGGACTTCTATCCAATATAATGGTGTTACACTCACACTTAAAATATTGCTTATTGTATTGCTAAAACTGCTACACTATTGTAACTGGTTGCTACGTCTAACAAACATTCCCTTATGCTATCTCCTTATTATGTGCTGAACATTCCTTCTACTACAATGGGTCTCCACAAAATACAAAAAATAAAACTAACTACTAAAACCAATGAAAACATTTCTTTTGTCTTGTTTGAAAAGAAAGCTAAAAGAAGAGTTCTTGATTTAAAATTTAAAAACACCTACCAATATTAATTGGTACAAGTCAACTAGCTATAGGTATACGTTGGGGGAAACTTGAAGTAATCCCCAAAAATATGGCATGGGTGTAGACATCCTCTAACAAGGATTAAATATTTCTAACACTCCCCCTTAATCCAAAGTCGGATGTAAATCTACAATTTCCTTTCAAAGTTAATCTTTAAAGCTATCCACCATGCCAAACCTATCTCTTAGGCATTCAAAGTTGTCTGTTGGAAATGTCTTGGTGAAGATATCAGCAAGTTGTTCTTCATATTTGCAATATTGCAATTCAATCTCACCTTGTTCCACTAATTCCCTTATGAAATAATATCAAATCTTAACGTGTTTGTTGTGTCCAAGGAATGCAAGGTTCTTTGTCAAAGCTATTGAGGACACATTGTCACAATGTATTATTGCGATGTCTTCTTGTTGTTCCTTCAAATATGCAAGGATTCTCCTCAACCAAATAGCCTAACATGCTGCTACATTTGATGCAATATATTTATCTTTTGCTATGCTGAGAGAGACAATAGGCTACTTCTTGGTTGACCATGAAATTGCACCTAATCCCATGTGGAACACATATCCTGATGTCCTCATCCTATCATCTACATTTCCTACTCAATCACTATCTGTGAAACCATCTGGCTTAAACTCATTTGATGCTACATATGAAATTTCATAACTTGTTCCATTCACATACCTTAAGATCCTCTTTCTTGTTTGCCAATGTGTGTCCTTAGGCTTTTTCATGAACCTAGAAATTAGGATTACTGGATACATCAAATTAGGCCTTTCTGATGTCAAGTACATCACACTTCCAACCATTCTCTTGTAGAGGGTTGGGTTTACATTATTGTTGTTGTCTTCTTTGCATAGTTTCTAACCTGTTGTTGTTGGTGTTGGGGTAAGTTTGTTGTTCTACATTTTAAACCAACTTAAAATATGTTTGGCATAGTTATTTTGTGAAATAAATATGCCATGTTCTATTTTCTAAACTTCAGTACCAAGAAAATATTTTAGCAGACCTAAAACTGTCATGTCAAACTCATTCTTCATCACTTGTTTGAAATGAGCAATCAAGTTGTCACTATTCCCATCAAATATCATATCATCTACATATAAGACAACAATTAAAATATCACCTTGTGCTACTTTGATGTATAGTGTGGGCTGACTGCTACTTTTTTCAATCCATTGCTCATTAAATATGAGTCTATCCTATTGTACCATGACCAAGGTGTTTCTTTCAACCCATAAAGAGCTTTCTAGAGACTATCTACCTTATCTTTTTGCCCTGGGACTTCATAGCTAGGTGGTTGCTCCACATACACCTCTTCTTTTAGCACTCTATTTGAGAAGGTTGAATTTACATCCATTTGAAAAACCTTCCAACGATGTTGGGTTGTAATTGATATGACTACCAAAACTATTTCCACCCTTCCAACTAGGGCATAAGTCTCATCATAATCTATAGTGGGCTCTTTTTGTATCCTTTCACCACTAGTCTTGCTTTATGACTTCCAATTTTACCTTCAATTGTACACTTGGTCTTGTAGACCCACTTCACTCCAATCGCTTATTTATCCCTGGGTAAATTGGTCAGCTTCCATATTTGGTTCCTCTCTTTAGAATCCAACTCTTCATCCATGGCCTCACACCACTTATGTTCTCTCATTGCTTCCTCAAAGTGTTGTATCACTACAAGAGAACAATCCAAAATCTAAATTCTCATCGAAATTAGCATGCCTAGTGATTTCATAAATCTCCCTCACACTCTTTTTCCTTCGTTGCATCAATGATGCAAGTGTAGGGTCTAAATTATCTTCCAAGCTGCTAATTCTCTAACCTCTAGAGTTACTGTACTGGTGATTGTCCAAGCTACTACTTTGTTGTACTCTAGAGCTATTACTCTATTGTTTCTATTTAGAGTTTATGTTATGTTGAACACTACTAGAGTTGCTATTTTTTTGAGTACCACTAGACTTGTTTTACAATGCACTATGATAGTTTCTTCCTAAACTGTTGTCTATTGTAACTTCTTCATCATCTAAGGGTATTGTGACTAAAATACCTATGGTGTTGTCCACCATTACATCCCATGATTCATTCTCAATTAACACAACATCCCTTTTGATCAATTCATTTTCTATGATGGGATTGTACAACTTGTAGGCTTTCGATTCCTCACTATAGCCTATGAAAATGCATTTTTTACCCTTATCATAAATTTTTTTCCTCTTCTCTTTTGGAATGAATTCATATGCTACACACCCAAATATTCTTACATGCTTAACACTCCACTTGCTATTTTTCCAAGCTTCTTGTGGAATCCTATCACATACATCCTTTGTGGGACACCTATTCAGTATGTAAATAGTTGTTGTTATAGCTTCACCCCAATAATATGTGTGAAATCCTTTTTGCTTTCAACATACTTGCTGCCATGTCTTGAATTGTTTTGTTTTTCTCTTAGCCACTATGTTATGTTATGAGGTATACCTTGTTGCAAATTGTTTATGAATTCCCTCACTCCTACAAAATTTAGGAATTCTTTGGAGATGTACTCTCCTCCTCTATCTATTCTAAGGGCATTGATATGGTTTCCACTCTCCTTTTCAACTGCTGCCTTAAACCATTTAAATTTCTCAAAGGCTTCTGACTTGTTTTCAATGAAATACACCCATATTCTCTGCTATAATCATCTATAAATGTCATGAAATACGTATTTCCAGCTAAGGTGGGGGTTTTCATTGGTCCACACAAATATGAGTGCACTAATTCTAATGGTTCTTTTGCTCTCCTAGAATACCTTGATTGAAAGGGTTGCCTATGTTGCTTTCTTAAAATGAAGTGTTCAAATTTACCATTAGGTTCTACAATGGATGGTAAACCCCTAACCATTCCTTTCCTAGACAATAAACTTAAACTAGGAAAGATTAAGTACATATACCTTAAATGCCAAAGTTTGGATGGGTCTTTTATGACTTTTTGAATGTAGACTATTGTTCCATAGTCAATTGTTGTTCTTTTGTTGTCAACACTGGTGAACATTGTTGTTTATGTCCTTTTGTTGTGTCTATCATAGACACTATGTGCATCCTTAGAGGAAACATTCTCTTTCTTGTTATCTACATGACTACCATCACTTTCTTGCTATATACTTTGTCAAATAGCTTACTTTCTTCATTCTCCATCTAGATTCTATAACCATTTTGGACCATTTTTCCAATGCTCAATAGATTATGCTTCATGCTAGGGGCATAATGAACATCCTAGATTTTCCACTTTTCACCATTCTTGGTTTGGATGTTGAAAACACCTTTCCCAATGACAGGAACCTTCTCATCATTTCCCATTTTGATTTCTATTTTTATCATCTATTTTCTAAATACCAAGCTTCGTCATTGTTGTGTTCAACAAGGTTGCAAACAATGAAAACATTGGACTATTTGTCATTTTCAGATTTGTTCTCATTTGCTACATTTGTATTTTGACTCCTATTGTCATGTTGCTTCTACCTACACCCACTAGCATAGTGACAATACTTATGAAAATAATAAGATTGCACATTTCTTTCATCATACCTTTGACCTGAACTATTGTTCTTCTTCTAGTTTTGGTTTGCTAATTGTTAGCTACTTGGCTCCTCTTGGCTATTTGAGTCTCCTCTTCCAGTATTGCTTCTTCCTCTACCTCTTTGACCTCTATCTTTGTTGTTTCTACCTCTTCCCCAACCTCTTCCATTGGTTTGAGCTTTGAAAGCTTTCTTTAGGGAAGGAGAATATCTTTGCAATCACTGCTCATGGGTTTGTAGTGAACCGATCAACTCATCTATAATCATTTTGGACAAATCTTTTGCATCTTAAATGGAAATGACGATAGGATCAATCATAGGAGGAAGAATTCTTAGAATTTTCTCCATAATCCTTTTTTATTTCGTTGTTTCCCCATTGATTCTTAGCTGATTTATATAGGTAGACACTTTAGTATGGAAATAAAAAATTGAATCACTATCTTTCATTAGTAGAGTCAAAATCTCTTCTCAAGAGTTGCAGCTTCACTAACCTCACTTTATTAGTCCCCTTATAACTATTTTGCAATATTTTCAAAGCTTTCTTTGAGTAATTTGTTGTTGTAATACATGAGCAAGTACCCTCAATCAAACTAAGGGCTTTTGCATCTTTCATACGAGTCTCCTTCCATTGATTTTTTTGTCCATTAGAAAGGGTTGCAAATGCATTTAGGTCTGTGATATCATTGAACCCATTTGTGACCAACTCCCATAGGTCATTTTCAATTAAGACTATCTTCATTTTCTTAGCCCATATATCATAGTTCTTCCCATCAAAATTTTGTGGCTGCTACCAACCTTTGCTTTCACCTCCTGCCATTTTTCTCACTCTCAAATCTGAGAAAAATGATTGATTCCTAGATAACCTGGGGATTTACTCACAACTAACAAACTACCTAGAAAAATAGCGCTTTGATACCACTTGTTGGCAGGAAAGGGTGCAATGAAACAAAAAACATAGATGTTGTGCTATGACAAAACGAAGGACAAAACAAGAAATAAAAACACAATGCACAAAGACAACATAAAATAACACACATAAATTTAATATTCATACATTCATTTTCATGTATTCCTTTTCACTCGAAAATTACAAAATTACAAATTACTTGCTCTTTTTACACTACATAGTAAAACATAAACGATTTCCACTACCATACAATATAATGATGCTACACTCACACCTAAACTGTTGCTTACTGCAATGTTGAAACCGTTGTTGTTCAACTATTGCACTATTGTAACTGGCTACTACATCTAATAAACATTCCCTTTTGTTCTCTCCTTGTATTGTGATGAACATTCATTTTGCTGCTACAGGGTCTCCACTAAATTCAAAAAATAATACTAACTACTAAAACCAACAAATACATTTATTTTGTCTTGTTTGAAAAGCAAGCTAAAAATGAGCGCTTGCTTTCAAATTCAAAATCACATACCAATATTAATTGTTGGAGGTCAACTGGTTGTAGGTATACATTGGTGGAAGCTTGAAGTAATCCCCAAAATTCTAACATGGGGTAGACATCCTCTAACAAGGATTAAATATTTATAATGGTATCCACTTCAAAATTTTGAAAAATTACTAAGGACTTTATGAAAACATGACATTAAAACATATTACAATATGAATTCATCATAAGAAGAGTATGGAGAGAAAATAAAATTTCGTAATGACATTCTCTATTTAAAGTAGAAAATTCTCTATCACCCTAGTTCCATCCCCATTCTATTTTCATATTCAAATTTCAATATTTGATATTTGAGGATAACTTTAGATATCTCCTCATGTTCTAGTGTTTCCCCATTCCATGCAAATGGGAACTCATGGATAGCTATAATACCTGTCCATGCAATCTAGTAGAGCATACCATGGTAACAAGTTTTGAGATGCTTCTAAGTTCTAACTATTAAACAAAATGGGTTTAGAAGGTACAAATGGATGGTTTAACTGGTGCTTTTATTGGCCTATGGTTTTTCTATCCATGGTATTGTAAAACCACAAGTAGGAATTTACCTATTGATGTGCCTATATATTCTTCCATATGCATTAAAATAAAATATAGCTTTAAATTATGATATTGCATTGTGAATAGTTTACTTGATGTAATAAGAGAAAAGGTTATTACATTGGGTTTTTTCTTGAAAATAATTTCCCAAGTGCATTGTATTTTTGCTGCTATAATAGATTAATTTTTTTTTTAGTATTACTTCTCTTTTCTATGTTTGTTGGACCTTATTTTTTTATAGCTGATAATTTGAGTGGACTTTTTCTTAGTGTCTATGATAGATATTTTTGGAAATTTCTTAATGAAGATGGATGACCATTATCCAAAATGTGGACAGATTTTTCAAAGACAACTAAGTAGTTGGCATGTCAAACTCTTGTCAATAAGCAATAGAAAACTCATACCATTGTAGTAAGGATGATTTGAACCACTTGAATCTTTACCCTATTAAATCAATGATATATTATTGCAAGGACGACAAAAAAATATTGAAAGCCTCCCATTTTCCAACAAGAAAGAGAATGTTGAATAGTTGCTAGCTTTCCTTTAGTATAAAAATTTTAAATGGAAAAAGATGATCCGTTTGATGTGATATTAAGGATAATATTTGCTAAAGTAGAAAGTATTGTAGATGACTGATTGTTAAAGACCTAAAAAAAATGACCATTAATAGTGGTTCCACCTTTGAAAGGAAAAGAATGACCATCATTTCCTTGTCTAAAGTGAGCAAGTTTCATTTCTCTATTTATTAATATTGTGGCTTTCAAACAAAACATAAAAGTTGTTGCATGAGTACAATTCCAAGCCTAGAAAAGGGAACAAAAGAATATATGATAAAGGATAAAAACTAGATGCCTTATAAAACATGAATCTTGTGCTTTACGTTTATAGATACATGTATTTGTAAGCTTAACTATCGAATACTTACAAAAAATCAGGCATATTAATTTATTCTCATGTTCCTTGGGTGAATTTTTTTCTCCTTTACTAAAGAAGAAAAAGAATATGACAACTGCATTTATAAGAAAATTGTGATGATTCAATATCTAACTCTCTCTAAAGTAATTTTAATAACCAAGTATAGAATTCCTATAGTTTTTTATGAAAAAATTGGACTCTAAGACATTTTATTTATCACTCTCTGCAACACATTGCTATTAAAGAAGAATGAGAAACCCCATATTAGATTTTTAGTTCAAAGAACTAATGAAAAGTGGATATAACACATAAAGCTACTTACATTTATATTCAACAACAAGGTGGTAACACTCCTTTTTGGGATTATGGAAGCCTTGCAACATGAGCATGAAGTATGGATAGTTTGTGTTGCTTGTTCCTATGTTGTTAGTGATGTCAACATGGTGCTAACTATATGAGAAGTCTACTTGGTTTATTGGATGTTGTTCTTTATCAGTAATGCCCTTTTATGATGGATGAGTATGTTAGTATTTGATTATGAAATTCACTACCTAACATGACTCTAATCTCTTAACTCTGTTATCATGATTCATTCATATATCTATATCCTGGATCTTGATTTATTTTTTGTTGTAAGCAGAAAGTTATCTCTGACAGAGTTCAACTCTGTATTCTAATGTTGTTCCTTGCTTGATGTACTATGTGGGAGACTCCACTTTTTATTAAGGTGAACATTCTTATGTTGTGGTTTTCTTGGTAGTCTCTATGTTGGTGGTATGATGAGAAATTAATGTGTTCTTAGATCTAGAAGGTGTCTTCTTTGAGGATTACTCGTTGGTTTGGAGAACTATGTTCTAGTCTTGGTTGATTTAGTGTATGCACTATAATATGGAGACTAGCTATATTTTATGGATATTAGCTGACTTGGTATAATTCACTACATGGATAAAATATTTAATATGGTTTCGACAAAGAGCTTTTTGATTATTTTGTTTTCATATAATTAGGCTAACCAAATTGAAGATTAAGATATACTTGTATATATAAGATGCTTTGAGGAATGAGAAGAGAGAGCAAGAGTACATGGAGAGTGTGAAGTGTAGAGTGTAAGGGTGTGGAAGAAAGGTTTGAGCCTAAATGCTTTATTAGTTGTGGATCAGTGCAAATTTATTAAGTGACTATTGTGTGAGGCAATACTTCATATTCTTAGCTTCATTGGAACTGAACCCTGCACATTGAATGTGTATCCTATTAGTTCAATCTTTTGGTAGTGAGCCACTATCTTTGTATCTTGGCAGTTAGCCATATTTTGTATTCAGGCAGCGAGCCTTTTCAAGGACAACAAGTCTTGGTAGTGAGTCACATAATATTCTGTATCTAGATGTAATATATATTGAGTTAACCCACACTATGGTTTTTCCCTCATTGGGTTTTCCATGTAAAAATCCTGGTATTCATGTGTATGGATGCATTGATTTGTTTCTATGTTCTTTCTTGTTGATTTAATCAGAATTGTGATAATTATTAGATGGATTTTATTATGGTTTTATCGAATAATTATTCACCCCCATCTCAATATTTTGAATGTTCAAAAATTGGTATTAGAGCTTGGTTCCTTGAAAGAATCCTAACAACTTGAGGAAGATACTAAAATTTGAGTATAAGAAATTTTTTCCTCTAGAAATGGTCTTTGTTGGATATTCAAAAGAAATAGAAGATATGAAGGAAAATTTGATGAGAGTGCATGAGTATATTGAAAAGTTGTAACGTAAAAGTGTTGAAGCGTGTGATCTATTGGTTAAGGTAGATGAAATTGTCTCCAACCTACTACAATAATTGGATGAGAAGAAAATAATTAAAGAATGTCAAGAAATTGAAATTCAAAGGAAGATGTATGAATACATAAATCTTGAGGAAGAAGAAAAAATCTTGAGATCTGATCTAGAAAAGGAAAGTAGTTTTGAAGATAAATTTAAGATAAGCTTGGCAATGCTTGATGAATTGAGTACTTCTTAGAGATCCACAATGGATAAGACTGGTTTTGGGTTTGAGGAAGTTCAAAGTTCTAAGGTGAAGCAATTTTTTGGTAAGAAGACTCAGTGTAAGGGTATGTGCAGGATCATCATTGAAAAAAATGCCCTTAATTGGCAAAAAATTATTAAAAAATCAGAGTTAGGCAACTTGGCATAAAAATTTGAATAAGTTATCTATATTATTTCAAAAATATGTAAAAATAGAATTTTTAGAAAATTGAATGTAGTTTCTGAACAACTAGGTTTATTTTAAAAGAAAATCTATTTGGTGAAAATTTGAAATTTCAATGTAGTAGTACTTAAATTTCAAGGAAAAAATAAGAAGTGCCTATCTGACCACCCTAACCATAATAAAATGATGATATTTTTTATAAGATTTTAGATATAAGTAGAGGACTCATGTCTTGATGTGATGCATATTTTATTGTAATTTTTTCCAAGTAAATAATTAATTATGAATTTTTATTACAACTTTTAAAAAATATAAAAAAATGTATGTCTAACTACCTTAACTTGGTCAAAAATTCATGAATTTTTTTTTTTTTAATCCTATAGTATGCAAAGCATAGAATGTGATGCATGTTTGAGATTCAAAAAATGTGATATTGTTTAAAAGATATAGATGTTTTTCAATTAGTTTATGAATCAAGACTTTAATCATAATTCAAATAGAAAATGAATAATATTTATTTATTAAATTCAAAGTAAAGCATAATTTACATTGGTGGAAAGTTGAGAATCTCCTTTAAAAACCCTTTTCACTTCATAAATTTTGTGTAAAAAAAAAGTCGTCAGCCACATACCCTACACATACCCATCATATGATCAATTTTTGGCCCATCATGATCTTGCACATACCCATAAGGAAGGAAAAATCAAGAATATAAGAAAAAAATTCTAGAAGAACTCCTGTCAATTGATATGATTCTTAAAAGTGTTTATCTTTCACTATTGTTTATTCTTCCTACAATAAATTTGGTCATAAGGAAAAGGATTGTAAAAATAAAATGAATGATTCTTTATTATTCTCTAGAAAATCTCTTAAGTGCAAGAAGACTAGATATAAATTTATTCTATGTGAAAAAGAGAATGGAAAGAAAATGTTGTTTACTGGAAGTGTAGCAATCTGGAACACCCTTGTAATAACTATAAAAATAATAATTATCTGGTGAAGAAGCATGATCAAATCATTAATCTAGAATAATAAAGAAAGAAAATGAAAAGGATTTGGAGTAACGAAGGAAAGAAAGTTGAATCAGAATCATCAGTCTTATCTATGTCCACCTCTAGGGTAGATACTCCTTTCAATTTCTAAGTAAAGCAATCACTAAGGGGGAGCAATTATCAAAAAATATAAATAACCACCCATCGATACTTGCATCACATCATGATAGAATTATATTTAATGTGGTAACAAAATTAAAGTATTTTCTCAGTTGCATGTGTGAAGTATGAAGCCTACGAAATTTGAAAGAATGGAGGCATAGACAATTCTCAAGGTAATCTACCTACAAGTTGAAGCATTTATTGCAAAATCATTTGGAATGGAAGGAATAAATTTGGTTAATTCAAAAGGCTTATGTAGTTTTGAAGAATCATGTAAAGGAATTTTAGAGAGCAATCTAGAGTTTTTGGGTTTGAAGAAGAGATCAAGTAAATTTGAAGTGAGATCTAGAAGTAGGATATCTATACATTTCTTGTTGGCATTTACAGAGGTATTCCTGTTTGCACAATGTTTCATTTTTATTGCTATGGATAATTCAAAGGTTGTGAATAGTGTGGATAAAGTGCAAGTTAGTTTAAAGAAATATTTGAGGAATTTTTCAAAAGAGTCTATTAGTGCATTCTATCACATACCTCCGAGAGTGTTTCTCACATAAGATATATATTCATTTTTTTATAATAAGATAGAATAAATGTTATTAGTTTAGTTGAGCATGCTATGGGAGAGTGAATTGGAAGAGAGCCATGATGCCTATAGAGTGTTATTTGAGAAAAAGTTCAATGTTTGGAGGAGAGTCCTTCTATTTACATTTGAAAAGAAGTAAATTTGAATAGTTTTAAGTAAAATTCATGATGAATCTTTCTGAATTAATGAGGCACATTTGATTACCAAACAATCTATTAGAGATGTAACTAGTTTGTGTTCCTCTAGACCAATTCCCAAATGAAAGGCTATGGATGTGAAAGAGATAATTGAGATTATCAGTGTGAATCTTGAAGGGAAAGAGATTGATTTGAGATCAATTATTGATCTTGTAATAAGGTATGCTGCTATGGTCATCAATCACAAAGTTTATATTCCTAGTAATGACCTCAGAGTTTCTACTACTACTGTAAATACTTCTATGGATATGGCTAAAAGAGGTATGGATTATGACTTGTGTGAATAATTTCATATACATCTTTTGAAGAATTTAAAGGAAATCAAGAGCAAGAAGAATACATTCCAGTATGGAAATCTTCTTGTGTGTTTTCTCTTTTACTTTTTGAGAGAGTTACCAATAATAAGAAGGATAGAATAGTCAAATACAAAGCCTATTTCCCATCAAATTAGGAACTTCATGATAAATCTTGGTAGCTCAGTTGTACAAGAGACTACCCTTGTTGTGTTATTTGGAAAATTTTAGATAAATATGAGTAGAAGGTTTAGGATTCTAGTAAGTGTTGTTGAAAGGTTCTCTGTAAGTATCAATTTCCTACTATCCACAAATTTCTATCACATGGAAGCAGTTGAATCAAGGTTGGTATGGATATCTAAATTAGATTATTAAGCTTTAGAGGTTGAAATTGATAATTATTCTAAAATTATTTTGGAAATCCCTATGAATCTCAATATAAAAGGTACCTCTAGTAGGACAACCATAATAGGGAAGAAAAGGAAGAGCATTGTTAAGCAAAAAAGTTCTAGAAGGAAGTGAGTTTGAACATGAGAATGAAAGAAAAAATATTGAGAGATCTTTGGAAGAATTGCAAAAGGTTATTCCAAGTGCTAATTTTTATTCATCTATTTTGGTTGTGGAGAGTCTCAGAGGCATGACTAATTCTTTGAAGGTATACATCTCCAGACTTGATGTGCTTGCTAGAATTAGGTCAGATGAAGGAAATTTGGAAGATATCAAGAAAAAATGTGCAAATGCACATAGTCAAGTCATGAAGGAATTGGAGAGTGTACTAGTTTGTGAAGAAGAGGCATAGGAGCTACTTTCTTTTTGCCTAGATTGGTCTAGTAGTACATTGAACATAAGTAATGAGATAATGATGAGTGAGTCCTAGAGGAGCACTCAAGTAGATACATAAAAAGTTAGTAGAAAAATAGAGATAATTAGAGGTGGTCCTACATTATGCAGCTTTAGGAGAAATTATTTTCTCTATAGGATCAAAGGATAGAAGTTATCAAGAAATTTGTGGCACTTAGAGACAATTAAAATCAGACACACTTTTGTTTCTAGTTATCTTGGTTGTATTGGTGAGTTATTAGAGATAATCTTAGTCCCAATACTCTAGTAGATGGTATAGATTCCTTAACTAACCTTTAGCTATCGGTATGTGCAGGATCATCATGGAAAAAAATATGCCCTTAAGTGGCAAAAAAATCAAAAAATTAAGAGTTAGGAAACTTGACATAAAAATTTGAATAAGTTATCTATATTATTTCAAAAATATGTAAAAATAGAATCTATAGAAATTTGACTATAGTTTCTAAACTACTAGGTTTATTTAGAAAAAAAAAAATCTATTTGGTGAAAATATGAAATTTCAATGTAGTAGTACATAAATTTTAGGGGAAAAAAAGGAAGTAGGTGTATGTTTGACCACCCTAACCACAATAAAATGAAAATATTTTTTAAATAATATTTTAGATACATGTAGAGGAATCATGTTCTAATGTGATGCATATTTTTTTGTAATTTTTTTCCAAGTAAATAATTAATTATGAATTTTTTATTACAACTTTTAAAAAATATAGAAACTCATATATCTAACCATCTTAACTTGGTCAAGACTTCATGAATTTTTTTAATTTTTTTTAATCCTATATTATACAAAGTATAAAATATGATGCATGTTTCAGATTAAAAAAAATGTGATACCGTTTGAAAGATATAGATGTTTTTTAATCAGCCTATCAATCAGAAATTTAGTTGTAATTCAAATAGAAAATGAATAATAATTATTTATTAAATTAAAAGTAAAGAATAATTTATATTTATGAAAATTTGAGAATCACCTTTAAAAACCCTTTTCGTTTCAACAATTTTGAGTAAAAAAAAAGTTGTCAACTGTATACCCTACACATACCCATCATATCGACACTTTTCGGCCCATCATGATCCTACACATACCCCTATTACACAAGAATCTTAAAAGTGAAAAAGATTAATGGGAAGAAGGAAAATTTTCATGGAAGGTCATCCTAAAGAGCTTCAAAGGTTCTTCTTTAGGTTAATTCAATTTTTTGTTCATATTTTTTGGTTACATTTTGATGCATATGTACATATATATTGAACCCCATCCTTTGCCATTGATCTCCAAGTGGGAGAGATAGAGAGATGGAGAGAAAGAGAGACAAAGGAATTTTTTTTTTGTGCAGAAATTTTTTGATAGGGGGATAATTTAGAGTATTCAGTTGCAATATATTGGAAGATGATTTTGTCATGCATGTTGCCATCAATGCCAAAGGGGGAGATTGTTGGGATTATGGAAGCCTTGCAACATGAGTATGAAGTATGGATAGTTTTTGTTGGTTGTTCCTATGTTTTCATTGATTTCAACATGGTGATAACTATATAAGAAGTCTACTTGGTTTATCGGAAGTTGTTCTCTATTGGTAATGCCCTCTTGTGATGGATCAATATGTTGGTATTTGAGTCTATAATTTACTGCAATATTTTAACTAACCCTAATATCTTAACCATGTTATCATGACTCATTTAGATAGTTATATCTTGGATCTTGAGACATTTTTAGCTATGACCATAAAGTTATCTTTGATAGAGTTCAACTCTATATTCTACTGTTGTTCCTTGCTTGACACACTATGTTGGAGACTCTACATTTTATTAAGGTGAACATTTTTATGCTATGATTTTATTGGTAGTCTCTATGTTGGTGGTATGATGGGAAATTAATGTGTTCTTAGATCTAGAAGGTGTTTTCTTTGAGGATTACTTGTTGGTTTTAAGAACTGTGTTCTAGTCTTGGCCGACTTAGCATATGCAACACATTATGGAGGCTAGCTATTTTTTATGGATGTTAGCCAACTTGGTATAATGTACTACATGGATAACAAATTTAATATGGTTTTGATGAAGAGAGTTTTGATTTTTCTTTTTTTCATCTAATTAGGTCTATGTAATTAATTATTAAGATATACTTGTATATATAAAAGGTGCTTTATGGAATGAGAAGAGAGAGAGCAAGAGTGTGTGGAGAGTGTAAGTGTGTGGAAGAAAGGTCCAATCCTGAATGCTTTATCAGTCATGGATCAATGAAAATTTGCTAAGTGACTATTGTTTGAGGAAGTACTTCATATTCTGAGCTTCATTGGAACTGAACCCTACACATTGAAGGTGTATCCTATCGGTTCAATATTTTAATAGTGAGCCACTATCTTTGTATCTTGGTAGTTAGCCATTTTTTTTATTTAGACAGTGAGCCTTTTCAAGGATAGTGAGTCCTAGTAATAAGCCCTACAATATTTTTTATCTGGATATAATATCCTGTGAGTTAACCCTCACTGTGGTTTTTCCCTCATTGGGTTTTCCATGTAAAAATCCTAGTGTTCATGTGTATGGTTGCATTGATTTGTTTCTATGTTCTCTCTTACTAATTTAGTCAGAATTTTGATAATGATTAGATGGATTTTATTGTGGTTTTACGGAATACTAATTCATCTCCACTCTTAGTATTCTGGATGCTCAACACTCCTAACATCCATTCAAGAATGCTTATGAAGCCATTACCATATATGCATAAAGTGGTTTAGAACATACCTTCTCACATTGTTGTAGTGATGTATCCATTCCATAAGTGGATGTAAGATTCTAGACAAGAAATAGTTGGCATAGACCCCTACAAAATCAAGTGTTGCAAAATTTTTGGGGAAAAAGGTTGAGATAAGAATGGGAGGTTCTAGAATAAGGCACAACATCAAAGCTTCTCCTAATTTGGAATGATTCACACTTGATAAGTGGTCTATTCTAGTTGAAAAGGTTTCACTTTTACTTGCAATTTGTTCACCCTTTATTGTATTGAATATATTTCCATTTTGTTGGGAAAGTTCCCCAAATATGTTCTAGCATACTTTTGGAAAATTATTTTAATCAAGCATATGGTATCATACAACTATTTAGGAAAACTAAGGGCATAACTAGTCAGTGTTGTTCAGATGGCTAAAAAGGAAAACTCTTGCACTGTAGGTATGGTATAGGAATTTATAGACAATTTTTTATTTTAGATCTAATGTCCTAGACTTGGTGCTTGACTAAGCAAGACGTAAAATAACCATGTTCCATGCTTAGGACCATTGGAATAGGCAAAATCCCACCACAAGTAACATCCTTAAGAGCATCCATTGGTGAGAGGATAACTTTAGATATCTCCTTCTCATGTTCTAGTGTTTCTCCATTCCCTACAAATGGGGACTCATGGATAGCTATAATACCCATCCATGTGATTTGGGAAAAGCATATTATAGTAACAAGTTTTGAGATGCTTCTAAATATTAATCAAAATAGGTTTAGAAGGCATATACATAATCATAAATGCAATCATGAAGAAAAATAGCATAACAAACTTTCTCCAAAGACCTAGATTCAATTAATGTTTTAGGAGAATCAATCTATATTTAGTTTGAAGATATAACACAATTTTTTTATGGTCTAGAATAACATTGTATCGTCAATACTCTAGACATCAAAATGTGTTCCAAACCAAATAGCTATACAAGGAAAACAAGTAATGTATTTTTTTAATTCGTAATATGCAACCAAGGTTGCATGCTTTGGAGCTATGAACTAGTGAGGCCACAAATGGGGACCTCATCATAGCATGGATGCTCAACAACCACCACTCCCATGAGCTCAATAGCTCAATAGGGCTACAAGGCTCATGAGCACACCAACTGAACAAGAGAGTGGGGTTCCAATAACCAAGTGAGGGGGTTGGCCCTAGACACTAATTCCTAGTACAATGGCAAGAACACCAATAATAGTAGCATCAATATTATGGGTCAATTCAAGAGAGTTGAACTCTAGTGTCCACAACAACAATGCGACCACTCATCCAATGCACCACAGGCTCATGCCCAAAAACAAGTAATGTATTACATATTCCAAAACAATAGAAGATAAGAAATATAAAAGCTATGAATAGGACAAATAGCTAATAGGTTAGATATATAGGTAAAATAGATCATGTCACTAGGAGACAACTATTTTAAATAACAATATTATTAGGTTTATAAAATAATGAAGTTTACAAATGGGTATAGAACACCAAATTCTAACAGTAGTAGTAGTAATATGAGCTAAACACCCCAACATTGCATAGGGCATACAAACCATCTATGTAAATTATGCACGTTAAAAAGTGAAACTGTCGATTCGCTCCATATGCCCACATTCAAAAATTTGTTGTCTTTGATAAAAACCTTGGCAAATAATCTCAGATTACATAGGGTTTTGCTGAATTGCAACATAAAATAAATATTTCTATCTTTGATTCCATTGTTTTCTTAAAACGAAGGCATACATAAATTGCCAAATACCTATGAATTGCAACACAATTTGGGAATTCCAATCAATAAACATAAATTATCACACTGAACCCCAATCTAAGGTACAATTTGTATGTACCTTTGAGTTTGTTAGCAAGGGAAAGTAGATACTCTTGCAGCCTGGGCAACACAGTGCAACTATCAAATTGTAGAGACTCAATATTGTCCATTAGTTGCAATCTCAGCAATATGAGGATTTTAAGATTTTTTGCCAAGGCAAGATCACACAAAATTGAAGAAGCCACCTATCAGGTAGAATACGATTAATATAGCTACAATGAAACATAAATATAAATTGATAAGATAAAATTAATATTTTTCCATACTATAGAAATTATGAATTGTAAAATTACTAATAACTTACGGCATAATGACTGCATCTAAAATCATAGGATCTAATAAGAGGATAGCTTCCAGTTCTGCGAGGGTACCCTGCAAAACTTATCATTCCATATAACGTGAAGGTTTCTACAAATGTGACCTAGAGAGGATGTTTTCCAAACCTATATTTTAGTGCCCTCATCATTGACTATGGTAACCAATGACCTATAGACCAACCATGTCTTCTTGCATGCAAACACTTATTAACATAAGTAGAACTCTAATCACCAACTATTAGGGGAAACTACGTAGAATAGTAGTGAAAATCACCAAGCCCCTTAGGAACTACACCCTCTCTCACCTCATGAAATTAAAATTTTCTGGAGCAGTTAATCAAGGCCAATAACAGGCCATCAAATTTCAGACCAGTTAACTTCTGAACACATTTGCATCCCACATTACCCATTGTTTAATAAATCCTAAAAAAAATGGAATCTAATTGGCTAGTGTAGCATGGATTGATCACTAGTTATTGTCAAAGCCTCCCCAATAGCTCCATTGGTAGAAACTAATAAGGAAAATTGGAGATTCCTAAACTAACACTACTTGGTGGAGAAATCTTTGTTCAAACTCAATACATTCCAAGAATTAGAGAGATCATTCATTTGGTCTCCCATAAAGTTTTATGGAGTCGTAGTGAGGTGTGATTATTTCATTGGCATTACCATTATCAACATTGGATTTAAGAATTACCCTAGTGAGGGGCCTAGTAGTGAGATTCAAAAATATTGGAACTTAAATCTATAAATTTTGATTCAGAAGAATCTTTTAAATTGATACTTTAATATGAACAAACAACTCTTAGTTTGAGCATTGTTAATATGTCTACTCATTTAAACTAGTAGAGTAGTATCCACCGAGAGAGATGCCCATAGTCATTTCAATCAGCATTCTCAGACATGGACTATTTTGGCCTGGATGGAATTGTTAAACTTGTGTAGGTAAGTATACAGTCATAGAGAGAATAAGGTAGAACTTCATCTATGTAATCCTTAGGTCTTTGAAAGATTGAATTTTAAGGGTTTATATATCATAATACTTACATATCATTAGAATGGGTAAAAGTCTATCTAATAAATGAAACATATTATATTTTAAAAGTATTCTTGTTAATATTATCATATATGATTTGAATTTGATGTTAAGTCCTCGCTGTATAAAATCTAGGTTTAATCAAATTTGTGGAAGGATGATAGTTGGTGAATAGGAAAATACATATAATTTGTTTGTTAAATAATAATTTGTTTCCTTTAGATATTAAAATAATCGAGTTATAACTAGTTAAGTTAATAATGGATTAATGAATGTTGCTTAAAAAATAAAAGTGTTAAGAGCTACTAATAAGTATGGATTTGCAGATCACACTCAACCAACGGTGAGTCGATATTAATGTTGTAACAATAGTATAATTATTTCAAAGAGTAGTCAATTTGTTGATTTTATAGGTGATCTAGTTTATTATTGTAATGGGGACTCATAGAAATAAATATGGAGTTTTTTTAAGATATAATATTTTAAAAATCCTTAGGCATTGGGTATCACACCGAATACAAAAAACTATTGACCCTATTTGAATGAGTAAATTGTAGGTTCCTCATATGTAAATTAAAATTATTTCACCATCAAACAATCATTTTAAGAGTTTGCATGGGGAATATCACTCACCACTGAATAAGTGAAAGAGTATGTGTTCATTTTGCTATTTTTTTGGATTTACAAACCCATTGAATAAGTGGAATATCACTCACCATTGAATAAGTGGAAGAGTATGTGTTCATTTTGTTATTATTTTTGGATTTCCAACCCCACTCAATATCACCCACCACTTAATAAATAGAAGAGTATGTGTCATTTCATTATTATTTTTTAATTTATAACCCCACTTAAGAAGTGATATATCACTCACTACTAAATAAGTGTAAGAATATGCTTCCATTTTATCTCTACTAAATAAGTGGGTGTTTTTTTGTATTACTCAATATCATATACATTGTATGCTCTCACCTCATCTTATGGGGATCTTGGTGATTAGAAAGTGGAAAGGATTTTTTTATCAAATCCCTTACACTATATGCTCTCACCTTGCGTCAATGAAGATCTTGGTGATTAGAAAATGGAAAGAGATGTGTGAAATGTTATCAAATTTTCTTTTTAAAAGTTTTTTTAGGGAATGAAGTTAAAATGCTTTGATTTATTGTTTTTCCACTACTAAGTCATGTGTTTTAAACTTAATATAAAATTTATACCATAATAGTAATAGAGTAGAATATTATTCCCATTGTATGTTATTCTTTTGGGTCTTAATTGAATTATGTTGTTGCAATACTAGGGAAATTTATTGGAATAGGAATAGAGTTTTTTTTTCTAGGAAGTTATATTATAAGTAAATATGAAAGTATTTTTCAATCAACTCAATATCACATTCCCTTGGAGTGTTTTTCTTTAAGGTTTTCATACCATTTTTGTCTATGTGGAAGGGTTGCATACTCACTCGTATAATTATATGAAAATAAAAATAGAGCTACATATATGTTTATACACCATGACTCTATTGCAATAAACTCAAGATGTTTTTGAAAAGGAAAAAATAGGTTTTGCAGGGACCTGAAACCACAAAGTTAAAACAATAAAAGATAGAAAAACAAGTCCAAACAAACAGACAGCTGTCCCAAAAAGGAAATGATAGCACAAAGAGACAATAGGGTCCAAAAAAAGGACCGCCAAAAAGCCAGAAACAAACACCACTGCACTACTCCAAGGTGTTCATCAACTCCTCAGCCTCCTTTTCAATATCCTTCATATCCTGTAACCCCTGCTTGAGGATTTGAACCGTATGTGAAGAAATCAGGGTCTTCCTCTTCGTATTAGCCCGGATGCAAGTCGAAATCCCTTCACCAGCAGATCTACTGCAACCTCTATCCGCATCCAAATCCATGACTAGAGAGCCCTTTTATTTTTTTTTGAGCTTTTCCACCATAGCATTGATGATAATGGTGTTATGCCTGGCAATTTTGTGATTATTCACCACAGTGGCCCTAATATTTTGGCCTATCTTGGACATATTGCACTAGAGCCTAGTCAATCTTTCCTCCTGCGAATGTTGTCTTTTCCTTGGTAAGGGGGTTTCTTGTCCCTCATTCTCATTATGACTCCAGCTTATCTTCTGCTTCAAATCCATGACTCTGTTGCTGAGATCTCTATTACGGCCTTTCAAATCATAGATTTCCTTCTGGGTCCACTTGAGAATAGTGAAAAGGCCATCCATACTTTTTTCTACCACACTCACAATATCCTCAAGCTTGAGCTTATTCAGGGCAGAATTAATTTCATCCTAATTAGGGGAATCATTAGGGGCATTCCCAAATCTTCCAGATGCAGGGGCACTATGGGCCGACTCTTTACTGGCCATAGGTTTATCAAAAAGCATTTCCATAGAATTCCCAGAGTATGAGACTAATTTTGTAATTGAGGTACCTTTAAAACCAGAGACCAAACCCGGGGTAGGGCATCCAGGAGATGGCTAGGGATTAAGACAGGGTGGCGAGGCAAAACCCGGGATAGGGCAATCATGCAAAGGCTGCAGATTAGGACATGAAGGCAGAGCAGAATCCATAAGGGTATTCTGACAAGACAGGGACTGGAGAGCAATGGTATTAGGACCAACAAGGGCACAAGTAGGAGGGGCCAGGGGGTCGTTCTCCCTGCTACTTTCAGTATCCTCATCATCCAATTCCCCAATATCAACAATTTTAGGCAAAGCAGGTAAATTTTGATAATGCTCATAGATGAGCCTGACAAGACCAGGGTGAATAATAGAAGTCCTCCTAGGGTTTCTTTCAACTTCATCAAGGTAATTCTTCAAAGAAGAGAATAAGTAAAAAGTCAAAGAGATACGAACCTTGTGACGGAAATGGTTTAGAATGGCAAAGTGATAACCATACGCCCTGGTGAAGCACCCGTCAACCATGATATACTTAATTATTACTCTTAAAACTTTCCTCTAGATTGATTTAATGGACTCCACATCAAAGTAGCTATTGGCAACCTTAACCAACTTAATCTTCTCCTTATCTTTTTTAGGAAATCTTATGACCACTTCATCAGAGAACTGATGGTCCTAATAAAATTTCACACCCTCAGTCGAAAGACCAGTAATCTCACTGATTATTTTCTCATTCAGCTTAACATTCCTACCAAACAACACAATCTCACCATTTTTCCAATTTTTGGCAAAATAGTCCAGCATCCCCTCGTTAGTACCATGGAGCTTTTCTAGAAATGGGACTAAACCTCCCTTTTCAATTTTTTCCCAAGCTTTAGCATTCTTTCTATGCTCTTGAAAGTTGCTCGGCTCCACACGTTTTCTCTCTCCCCCATCTTCAAAGCTCTGTTATACCACACCCTACAGTTGCTCTAGGTCCCGTTTAAGTATATTTTATCAAACACCCAAAAAAGAATGCCAGAGACTCTTCTTGAAAAAGAAAATGACGTCGGTCCCATCAAATCTAATGAAATCGACGTACCTAATCTTTATCCTCTTCATCATGACGAAGACAAGCTTCTCTTCCATGCATTGAATCATAATAAATTAGTGCTTTCACCTCAGAATGGAGGTAGTCATTCTTCCTCCATGTGTTTTCCCCTCCCTTCTTAACCCCTTCATTGGCGAAGTAATCAGCCACCTTATTGGCTTCTCTATAGGTGTGGGACACTTTCACTTTATCAAATTTACTTAATAAGATTATTGTATCTTCGATCCACTTTTTAATGGTCCACGAGGGAGGGGTAAGCCCCAGAATGCAATTTATTATATTCATTGAATCACCCTCTAACCAAAGACATTTCGTGTTCATCTTGAAAGCTAAGTTAACTGCATGATAAGCCCCTACAACTTCTGCAACATGATTAGTTTGGGTGCCGATGTCCACAACAAAAGCAGCAATAAAAGCCCCCGAGTTGTCCCTTAAAACACACCCACTGCTAGCTTTCCCAGGGTTGCCTTTAGCAGCACCATCAAAATTGGCTTTCAACCAACCCAAAGGCGGCAAAGACCAGCTAGCATTCTCCCTCCCACAAACATCAGGCGTGGGGACATTTAACGTTGATAATTTTGAATTCCACTTTTCAAGCATAGCAATATCGAATGGAGACCAATTAGCTTTATCAACCATTTTTCTTGGGATTAAAGATAAATTTCCCTTTATTGCCCTTACGATTTTTTCATGCAAGTCCCCCTCCAACTTCTCTTTTTCCCTAAACACTCTGTTGTTCCTTTCCTTCCAAATATTCCATGACACAAAAGGTAGAACAAAAGACGAGCTTTCGCACAAAAGGTTTTTTTGAAGGAGCTTTCCATTGCAAGAAAAAGTCTTTGACAGAAGCAGGGGAAACCCAAACCAAATCAAGAAGCACAAAAAATTTACCCCATATGTGCGAAACAAAAGGGCAATGAAGAAAAAGATGATTAATAGTCTCAGCATCGTTCCTGCACATGTAGCACTTGTTAGGTAATTGAATTCCTCTTTTTCCAAGATTGTCCAAAGTGAGAATCTTATTTTGTAGCATTATCCAATAGAAAATATTGATTTTAGGAATTAGGTGATTAATCCAAGCCTTAGCCCAAAAGGGCAGAGGTTCCATCAGACTAGCCAGTATAGAAGTAGCAGAAGAAACTGAAAAAATGCCATACGGATTGTCTAACCAAACAGCAAGATCGTCCACCTGGTGTTGAGCTAGTCTTAGGGCCCTGAAGGCCAACTAAACAGGGATAAGATCCTAATTGATGGTCTTCAAATCAACCCAACCCCCATTCCTCCAGTAATCTTTAACCAAGACCCTGAATTCCCTTTTACATACATTCATCTATTTACTGAATTTCTCATTTCTGATTAAAGGATCTTTAAAAATCCATTTATCTTCCCAAAACCTAACATAATTTCCTTTTCCAACTAGCCAACCAGTTCCCATTTCTAGCAACTTTCTACCTCTACTCATCATTCCAGCAAACAGACCCATGAGGTAAAAAAGAAGAATTTATAACCTCATTACGAGACTCACAGTTGCTAAAATATTTGGCTTTTAAGGTATCTCACCATTCCCCTCTCAAAGTAAGAGTTCTCCAAAGCTGTTTAGCAAGAAGGGACAAATTCAACACTTTAATTTTCCTTAAGCCTAGGCCCCCTCTCGATTTAGGTCTACAAACCAGATCCCAATCAACGAGTGGCATTCTCTTCTTATCCTCCACACCAAACCAGAGAAACCTTTTTTGAATTTTTTCAATGGCCTCGGCATATTTAGCAGGAATTTTAAATAAACTAAGAGCATACACAGGAAGATTTTGCAAAGAAGCCTTTAGGAGCTGGATTTTTCCAGCTTGACTAAGAAGAGCTCCTTTCCACCCCGATAGCTTCTTATTGAAATTTTCAACCAAAGAGATCTAGAATGAGTCCAAGGGTTTAATGCAAAGAGGCAAACCAAGATAGGTTGACGAAAGAGGCTCAATCCGGCATCCAAGAATCTGAGCAAGTTTAACTTGTCTATGCTCCAGATTATTGAGGAAGAAAATTGAACTCTTAGCCCTATTAACAACTTTCCCAGAAGCAGATTCATAAAGATTCAGAATTCTTTTGAAAGTCTTAGCTTCAGCCACAGTAGATATTCCCATGAGAATGGTGTCATCAACAAATTGTTGGTGGGAACAGGTTAGAAGAGAAGAGGAAGGTCTTAAACCAGCAAGGGATCTTTGATCAATAAGCTTTTTAATATTTCTTCCCAATCTCTTAGCCAAAATTGTAAACAGAATAGGAGAGATAGGATCTCCCTGTCTGAGGCCTCTGGAAGTCTAAAAAAACCTTGAAGGTGACCCATTCACAATGACATAAGAAGTAACTGTCGAAACTAGCCGGTTCACCAACTAAATGACTCTGTTATTAAAACCAAACTTGACCAGGATTTTAAATACAAAATTCCACTCAACCCAATCATAGGCTTTGGAAATGTCCAATTTAAGAATGAACCCTTCAGTCTTCGATACCATTAAAGAATGTAAAATCTCATGAACAATGATAACAGAGTCCAGAATGTACCTACCTGGAACAAAACCATTCTACTGTTGAGCAATCATTTGAGGAAGCATAGAAAGCATTCTTGTAGTTAAAACCTTCAAAATAATTTTATAGATAGAATTGCACAGGCTGATTGGCTGAAAAGCTTGAAACTCTGAAGCCCCAGGTTTTTTTGGAATAAGGACCACAAAAGTAGCATTAAGTTCTTTCAAAAGACATCTTGATCCAAAGAATTCCTTGACAACATTCTCAACATCCACCTCAACAATTTCCCATAACACTTGGAAGAAGAATAAGGGAAAACCATCTGGTCCAGGAGCTTTGTTGCCATCAAAAGAGAAAACAACTTTCCTAATTTCAGCCTTGGAAGGAATAGCATTGATCATAGAATTTTCATTGTGACCAATCACCTGGGGTATAGCCTCAATCAAGGATTCTTGAGCTTCAGGAAAAATCTCTCCATTACAAGAAAGAAGGTTGTTGAAAAAAAGGACAACCTATTTCTTGATATCATCTTCCTCCTTAAACCTTGTCCCATTAACATCAATGTAAATGATTCTATTAGCAGCCATATGTTTCGAAGCAGACAGATGAAAAAATCTGGTGTTCCTATCTTCCTTAGTCAACCAAGACACCCTAGATCTTTGCCACCAAAAAACTTCCTCTTTAGCAATGATGTCATGCAATTGAAAGAGAAGTTCATTTTCCTTTTCTTTGTAATTATCAATGTACCCCCATTTCTGGATTTTAGCCTGGATCTCCTGAATTTTACCCTGAATTTTCATCTTAGTTCCAAAAATATTCCCAAAGGCATCCTTTTTCCATCTCCTCAAATTAATTTTCACTTCCTTTAACTTTTTAGCAATTCTAAACATAGTTGTGCCAATAATATCAATATTCCACCATCTACTAATTTCCTCAAAGATTCGAGGATGAGATAGCCAGAATTTTTTGAATCTGAAAGGGGAGTTCTTTTTCACCTGAGTAGGATCCGCCATTAGACAAATCGGACAATGATCAGATCCTACCCTTGATAAAGCTCTCAAAGCACAAAAATAGTTTATAAACCATTGACTAGAAACAAGGGCCCTATCGAGTCTCACTTGGATCAAATCAGGTCCTAACCTCCTATTAGTCTAGGTATAAGAAGCACCTTGCAGGTCAAGGTCTATCAAGGCATTACTATTAATGAAGTCGAAGAGACCCGAAATACTATCCCAGTTAATTTGAGAACCCCCAAATTTTTCATCATTCAGGAGAAGAGTATTGAAGTCTCCCATGACCACCCAATGTTCATTAGCAAAACATTTTCAAAAACCAGACAACTCACACCAAAAGGAATTTCTAGCATTCTTACAATTCGGGGCATATATATTGGATTGAATCCAACAAAAATTGTCTCTTATGTGAGTAAATCTGGTGGCCACTAAATTACCATTCTCCATTAAGGGCTCATCTTTAATAAACAACTTGTTCCAAAAAGTAACAATTCCCCCCGAAGCACCCGCAGAACTATTTCCGTGAGCCCCGCAGTTCTGAAAATTTTTAAAGCATTCTACTTTATCTTTAGGAATTTTTGTTTCTTGAACAAGAAGAATATCAGGTTTGTGGTCCCTAACAAAATTTTGCAAAATATCTTTTTTATGACGGCTATTCAGCCCTCTTATATTCCATGACATGATTTTCATTTCTTACTTGGGGATTGAAGTATCTCCGGGATGGTCATTTGGATCCCATCTGCTATATCCTGAAGGCTGCCTTGTTCCCTTTGCCATTTTTCTGATCTCCTTCCCTGGCAAGGCTTAGTGTTCCCATAGTCCGCCTTGGCCCTAGTTCTGGTGATCATGCCACTTGAGGTTTCCATCCTCTTTTTTTTTCCTTCTTTGACCTTGAATGTGAAATAACCTCCTCCCATTCAGTCTCATCCTGGCTTTCTAGCTCTCTTCCTGATTCCCAGTCCTTCTTAGGAAATAGCCTCTAATCCCAAGGAAGGGTTTCCATTAAGCCATTCTTGGCTTCTGAAGTATTGACATTAAGTGTTTTCATTTTCATGCTTTGGGTCTCATAAGTATCCCTCCCAACTTCCAAAGTGGCATTCTCCAGTTCTTGTTCCCCTTTTGAGCAAGGGTTATCAACAAGAAAGTGAGAAGGGACAGGTATTCCTATCTCCAGGGACAAGCCCTTAATGGGTATTTCCTCCAGACCAGGTACATTCATACTACCAGCCATCACCAAAGGTGAAGGCGAAACAAAACCCATTACTTCACCTCTTATTTCAGCCTTCTTTTGAGTATCCCGGGCTCCCTCCACAGAATAAGTTTCTTCCTTTCTATCCACCTGTGGTGAAATCAAGTATTTAGGATCCTTAGGATCTTAAGAGCAAGTGCAATCTAAACTAGGGCAAGCATCCTTTTGCAAACATCTATGGTTCTCCTTCAGATCTTGAGCAAAAGTATGTCTTTCAAGATTCTTCTTCGCACCTGGGACTGAAATTTGCTTCTCCTCCTTAGATTTTTTTCTCCAAACAGTCTTAGGGTTGGAAACTTTCTCCTTTTCAAATTTATTATTAATCAGGCACTTTTTCGCCCAATGCCCAGACTTTCGGCATTTAAAGCAAACAAAGGGTGTGGTCTCGAATTCAATAGCTTGCTTCCAAACCCCCAACTTGGATTGGATGTCAATCGAAGAAGGGAGATCAGCATTTTGAGAAACCCCAACATAGATTCTAGCAAAGACCAAACACTTTCTAGCCATGGTCATTGAGTCAATGGAAAAAAGTTCTCCAAAAGAACTAGTAATCCCATTGAAAATATCCATATTCCAATACTCCAAAGGAAGACCAGGCAATCTAGCCCAGACCGACACCATTTCAAAGATGGAGTCAGATAAATCAACCCTAGAAGACCACTTCTTCAGGGCCAAGGAAGACTTTCCAATAACCCAGGGGCCACCACTCCTGACAGCCCTAGAGTCCTCTTTGCAAGTGAACTGAAAGGCAAAAAATCCTCTAGGAAGCGCCGCCACCGAAACTAGTCCACTGGTTTTCCATTTTTTCTTAACAAACTCCCTTACAACTTCAATATTAGGTCTAGGACCCAAAAATTTTCCAACCAAAACATTCTCCATCTTTGCAATATTATGGTCTATGATTTCATTCGGCACAGAAATAGAAAACTTTCCAGACCCCAGGTCAGAAAGAATATGCACAGGGGGAATAGATGATTTGTCATTTGGCTTAACACCAAACAACGAAGTCCACATTTTATCCTTTTCATCCCCTTTTTCCAACATTTCCACGACATCCTTGGATTTTGAAATCCCATCCTTTCCACCTAGGTCCACCTGGACTTTTTCGCGGACGTCCTTTTCAACAGAGCCTGACTTACCTTTCTTAGAACTCAAAGAAATCTCCGCATTCACCTGAGATTCATTCGAACCCCCACCCACTACACTGTTATGTATGCAAGGCCATCAAAGATGAGCCCTAGAGGCATAGGTTGGCACTTAGGTAATCTTCTCTTGTAATTGCTTGGGAAACAACTTATGAGACTTAGTCATATGTGGTTGTAAAAACTTGAAGTTGTGTGGTACCTTAGTTATATTTGGATCTAAGATTTGGGTATGTTTATTAAAGACTATTTTATTTTGAGTATAACAAACATTTTAACGATTTAAGAGAAAGCCTAAAACTTCTATCACAAAGGATTAAGATAAAATATGTTCTTTGTATACTCAGAAGGAATCTTGAATGGATTTTCTTGACTCCCCAAGGCTTTAGGATAAAATTTGAGGCAAGATTCAAGATAACTACTTATTTTATGTATACTTTTAAAGACAATGACCTTGGTGCACTTCTAAATGGGAGTGTAGTCTTTAGAGAGTGACTCGAGACCTAAATGATCCCAATGGGTCAAAGTCTCTGGCTAGAGCATTTTTCTATCCTTTATGGATGGATGCCTACCCCATTTGGGTATATTCATATCTTATATGGAAATAAGAACTCTTGTAGCGTATGGATAGATGCTTAATCTGTAAGGTTGGATTCATGTCCCAGATGGACATATGTGTATCCTATATGGATGAAAGTACCTAAGTATACAATTAAATAAAATTGTATTAAGGTATTAGTAAAACAAAACCATTAGTAATTTTTGAGTTAATAGATTTGGGTCTTTACAAGAAAACCTACATAAAAAATGTTGGAATGTAGCAATAGTCTATGCATAAGACTGCATAATTTACTTTTCCATAAAACAATGACTTTGGTTAAGAAAAATTACATGTCTACTATTCTACATCATAACTTATATGATTAATTTTAGTTAACAAGGGTTGTATTTCAACTACAATCCTTGCTAAAGCTTGCAAGAATGGAGCATAATCTATTAGAACCAAAACCTTGTGAATTTATAGTGTTTTAGATTATAGTAATATCTACAATATGAATGGTGTGGTTCTATAATCTAGGAAGCTTGGCTAGCATTTGTGGCTTCTAATGACTTCACTTATTCTAAGGAATGTTATTTATATGTTGTTATTTTCTAGACATTTTGGTAGGCTCAGAGATGGCAATGAGCTTGTCAATGATAAGATTAGTACTCCTAGCATAGAGTAGTGTAGTAAAATATGTATGATAAATTGTAACTATACCATACATAAGTAAATGTCCATATGGAAGTAATTGTAACAAACTAAGAATGTTTCAACTCAATCTCTCCTTGAATTCCTTAACAAAGTTAGAATGATACTGAGGCCCAAGCGATATTTAACAAAAAATTATTTTTCAAATAAAATTTTCCATTGTCATTCTAGTGGAATAACTTTTAGTAACACTAGCCTTGTTGAGAAAATATGAGAAAAATATACATACTATTTGTTTAGACCCAACTGCATTTTTTTCTAACTAAATTATCTTTGAAATCTAGACATTCTCACATGAATTACCATATCCCTTTTATCAACTCTACCCAAATTTCTATTTTGGGTGTATTCTCAACCAACCCACTTTACAAAATTCTTATCTATCAATTTTCAACATTCAACTTTGAAGATAATAGCACATATTAACATCCATGAGAAAAATGCATGGAAACATAATATCCTTATCAAAATTATAATCAAGTGAACCATAACCAAAAAACATACATTTCTAATATTTTTGATCTATTTTAGATTACTTCTTTTGAGGCACATGAACAAAAGCCTCACAAGTTAAAAGACCCTTAAGTGTGAAACAAAAGGCTTTCTACCTATCCACACTTCATATGGAGTTTTATCAATAAGAGCTAAACAAGGAGATCCATTAATGAACTAACAAGTAGTACCATCATTTTTTTTCAAAAAGCATCTATCAAGCTTAGCACCACTCATCATGCTCCTAAATCTTTCCATCATGTTTTGGTTTATTCTTTCTACAACCCTATTTTATAGGAGTAGTCTTTTATCAAACAACACTTCCATACTGATAGAACACATTGAATTTTCTAGAACAATATTCACTCTGATTTTTAGATCTCACCACTTTTATATTATAATATATTTTTTTCTCAATTAGGGCCTTAAATTACTTATTAGTGAAAAATTCAAATTTAAAATGCATAAGATAAATCCATGTGTATCTTGAGAGATCATTAATAAAAGAGACATAATACTAAGATTTACCATAGGAGTCAACATCCACTGGTCCACATAAATTTGAATGAATGATATCTAATAATATTTTTTCCTTATTAGTTCCATTAGGAAATGAAGATCTATTTTTTTACCAAACACACAATACCCATAGAAATAATTTCTTCCAATAGAATAATAAAAAATAATGTGAACCAACTTTTATTAAGAATGATCTTATGACCTTTTTCACTAATGTGATCCAATCAATGGTGCGAGAACTTACATGCATTTTCAGTGCTAGTTACATTGGATGAGTTACTTAAAGTAGACATTTAGGCTAAGAAAAGTCCCTATTTGAGATCATTTAGCTATCACCAAAATCCCTCTTACCAACCTACAACAAGACTTATCAAATGTCACATGCATTCAAAATACATTCAATTTGGATACTAAAAGTAAATTTCTTGCAAGTCTTAGAGTATGTAAAACACCATTAAATACTTTAATAATCCCATCATTGAAACAAAAATTTACCTTTCTCTTACTAACAATATGATTCCTAGTGTCATTATCACCAAGGAAAAAATCTTCCGCATCATATTTTTTGTAAGAAGTAAGCCACTTTGTGTGAGGAGTCATATGGTAGGAGAAACCTAAATCAATAAGCCAAGTATCATTATTAATAGAGTTAGCTGAAATAAATAAAGTATTAGAATCATTATCAAAGGAAATTTTCATAGAGGAATAAATATTATTTTCCTTGTTCTTACACTCCTTCATGTGCCCTCATTTCTACAATTCTAACAATTTAATCTTCTCCTTTTGAGGGTATTAGAATGTCCTTTTAGATTATCACTCTTTTTATATTGTTTAGAACCATTCTCTTTGGATCTTTCTTGCACATGCAAGGCATCTTAGGAGCCAACATTAACATAATTTATTGTCATATCCTCTAATATAATTATGGAAAAAATGTTGTCCATCTTTGGCTCTGCATTACCACTACTTATTGCAACAATTATATTGTACCAACATTCGAGCCAAGAATGAAGAAACAAGATACATTTGTCTTCATCATCTAATTTAATATTTACTGATCTAGGCTGACTTATAATCAAATTAAAATAATTTAAATGCTCCACAATGGAATCACCATCATTTAAGATATAAATTGTTAGATAAACATTAATTTTCATAAATTTCACCTATCCTCTTCCACAACTTGTATGTGGTGTCTTCTATGGGAACTTTCAAAAGGAAAAAGTCCATTGGACACAATTGTAGGGTTCCTCATGCCTTCTTTTATAACTTTTTCCAGTCTTCCTCATGAATTGTAATTGTTTTACTCTCTTGTAAAATTGGCAACCACAAATCTCTCTCTTCAAGGAGATCCTCCATATTTAGTTTCCACATATCGTAGCTTGTGCACTTGACTTTCTCAATATCCTAGTAAGAGGTAGAAGCCATGCTAAATAATCCTCTTTAGAAATATACAATATACCATAAAAAAAGCTCACACTATACCTAAAAAACCTCCAACACTTAAGAGAAAGGTGTTGTTGATGTGTTTTTATGCACCTCTCAACACAAGCAGTGCGTAGGTGCACTACCTCTCTTGAAAGACAATATTCCACAATCAAATTGCAGAACACTATCCCAAGGTCTCTAATGTTAGGTCTTGAAAATGCTTGGAATATCTCAGTTGTTTGATGTGATTTGCTGGAATCACAAGGAAGACTTACGGATGAGTTACAAAGTGGGGAAGTTGGATTTGCAAATGCAGTTTGAAAGTGCTAGAAGTGAATGAATAGTGGCTGTCCACTCAAAATAGCAAGTTGAAACTCATCAAATTCATCTAATTTAGCTTCATGGTGATGCTTTGGATCCTACTCTAACCAAGGATTAAAAGAAACAGCAAAAGGAGAAGGGTTAAGAAAGCTATTCTAATCCTCAGCTATGAATGAACAGTAACAATGGTGGTTGCTAAAGTAGACAGACTTCCTAAACTAAGTTTTGCTTGACCAAGAGAAACCTACAGCTACACAAAACTAGTGCAATCTTCTAAGGACTATAGATTTTCACATCACATACACACATCATGTACATGCAATCGAACTAAGTTGTAGCAATAAAGGAAAGAGGCTCATACTAGCTTTGCAAAGTGATTCATCATCAATGAACCACAAAAAGCATGAGCTGGAAGTTCATCAAATACTAAAACAACAAACACCATCATCACTCCCATTCAAGAAACTAACACTAAAACTAACATGGAAAGTGAACCATGCATACATAAAGAGTAAACTCAAAAGGAACAACAATAAATCATGCAATGTTACTTTTTATTGCTGCAGAATGTCTTTACATCAATTCTCCAACCCTTACAAATGAGGGGAAAGCCTTTATTTATAGTTTTCCAAAGCCCAAATGAATGGCTAGGATTCAATTACATCGAATGACCTAGATTCAATTACATTAGGGTTTCACCTACCCCACAATATTCAATAATTAAAAATGCATTCCTTGTCTTTTCCCTATTTTGTCATCTAGTGCCAATTATTGTAGCAATTTTGTCATTTAGTTGATTTCCCTTTTCACTGTAGTTAAAACTGCCTGAAAGTTGTCTTTTGCTTGATGTGCTTGCAGTGTTCTTCCTTTGATCAAACAAGTTCATCGATGATTGGCATCAATGGATTGGTGGCCCCTGATTCGGGCAGAAACCTCCTTAGAAATCATCATCATCTGGAAAAAGGTAGGACAACTCCCTCAATGGGCCTCTTCGATAGACCTATGGAAGGCTTCTTGACTCCTACAAACACGAAGTGTCGTAAGTGCATTTATACATGAGTTAAGGAAAATGTCAGTCAAACCTACAAATTCCCTATTAGATCTATCCATGCATCATCAAAATATCTTGATATTCATATTTGGAGCTCATTTGGACCATAAACATTAATGCGTGCTTCAAGGGTGCAAGCGCCAAAGGGCCAAAAGACGACAGAAGAAAGCTAAAAGGCAGACATCAGACATAAGCCAAAACACCTAGGAAGAAGGCAAGCTCTCAGATGTTCAAAACAGCCGAGAAGGAGGCGGGCTCCTAGATGTTCAAAATAGCCGGGGAAGCAGGCAGGCTCCCGGATGTTCAAAATGGCCATGGAGAGGTGGAGCCCCGGAAATAGCCACGGAGGGGCCGGGCTCCGGAGGCCGGAAGGGAGGTGGCCACTGGAAGTTCCAAAATAGCAAAAGGGGGACGAAGCTCCGAAACCACCGAAACTTAACCAAACTTTGACGAAACCTTGGCAGTTCATTTAAGCACATCAAACACATCCCAGATCCAAAAAAGGGTGACC
>VDFB02281492.1:681313144-681370758 GCA_007258455.2 Sequoia sempervirens
AAGGTGGTGTTGAAAAAAGAATTTGTCTATGTGTGGGGTTATCTTGTTTTTTTCATGGGTTTGTTACTGTGAATTCTTATGTTTTGTAGTTTTTTTCATATGGGCTATTGTTGAAACCAATATTGTTTCATTTATGGTTTGCATTTTGTGGGGATGGTTGCAACACAATAAAATATTAAATTTTATATAGTTTATGTTGTTATCCATAAGGCATTGTTGATTGTTGTTCTCTAGCTTTGACTATACTGTTTCATTTTTGATAAGGTACTATTGATAAAATAATTTGTTTGGGTGCGAGATTGTTTTATTTATTTATTTTGCATGGGTTTGTTACTATGAATTCTATTTCTATCTATGATACTATTAAAACCAATATAGTTTCATTTATGGTTTCCATGTGGTGGGTATGTGCAGGATCATGAGGGGCCAAAAAGTGGCAATATTATGGGTATATGTAGGGTATGTAGCTGACAAATTTTTTTTACCCAAAATTCATGAAATGAAAAAAGTTTTTAGAGGAGATTCTCAGCTTTCCACCAATATAAATTATGCTTTAATTTGAATTTAATAAATAATTATTATTCATTTTCGATTAGAATTACAACTAAATTCCTAATCAATAGGTTGATTGAAAAACATCTATAACTTTCAAACAATATCACATTTTTTGAATCTAAAACATGCATCACATTCTATGCTCCAAATAATATAGGATTAAAAAAAGAAAAATTAAATTTCATGAAGTTTTGACCAAGTTAAGGTGGTCAGACATATGATTTTTTATATTTTTTTAAAATTGTAATAAACAAATCATAATTAATTATTTACTTGGAAAAATATTACAAAAAAATATGCATCACATCCGAACATGAGTCCTCTACTTATATATAAAATATTATAGAAAAATATTATCATTTTATTATGGTTAGGGTGGTTAGACAAACACCTACTTATTTTTTCCTTGAAATTTAAGCACTACTGCATTGAAATTTCAAATTTTAACCAAATAGATTTTATTTATTTTGAAATAAACCTAGCAGTTTAGAAACTAAATTAAATTTTCTACAAATTCTATCCTTACATATTTTTGAAATAATATAGATAACTTATTCAAATTTTTACGTCAAGCTGCCTAAAACTATTTTTTTTGAATTTTTTGCCACTTAAGGGCTTGTTTTTTCCATGATGATCATGCACATACCCTGGTGTCAATGGTTGCAAGGAAATTGAATAGTTTATGTTATTTTTTCTAAGGAACTGTTTACAAAGCTTTGCCTATATTGTTTCATTTTCAATAAGGCATTGTTGAAAAAAAAAATTGTCCACATGTGGGATTGATTTGTTTTTTTTTCATGGGTTTGTTACTATGAATTCTTTAATTTTGTGGGTTTTTTCATTTGGGTCACTATTGAAACCAATATCATTTCATTTATGGTTTGGGTAGAGCCACATAAGTGGTTTACAATTTTATGGAGGAAGCAAAACTACATTTTGGACACTTGAACACATTGAAGGGGTTTTCTCAAACTAATTGGTTCATGCAAACCCTTAAATGTATTCACTCAAACCATACAGTTTGAGTGAACCCCATAGTTCACTCGAACCTATGAACATACATTGTTTTTAATATTAAAAAAGGGGTTTGAATGAAATAGGGTTTGTTCGAACACCTAAAGTAGGTATTTTTAAATAAAATGATTATTACTATCAATTTTGACCATCATTTTCATGTGCATATGCAGTGAAAAAGTCTTGGGTGAACCACCTAGCAAACTCACCACCTTGAGTGATAGTGCATCATCCTCGAGTTTGATATCCTCTACAGTGCATCACCTTCCAACCTGGTGCAACTTTTAGGTTAGTTTTATGCTTCCAAATTTCACATACATAACTGCAATGAATTGAATTTTATTAAATGTTTCTAAACCCTAAATTCAACAAATCCATTTTGTGCATATCCTTTAATCATGGCATTCCATGAGACCAAATTGTTTTCCTAGTTATCAATCAAATAATTCATTTTCCTTGTCAATGCTTTCACATTTCACACATGTCCATGCCCTGTTCCAAAGCTCACATTTTGGCATAAGTAGGGTGAAGGTTGTGGAATTCAACTTTACAACTACCAATTGCATTTGCTTGAATTTTTCTAAAGCCTTTTCAACAAACCCATTTTCTACATAACGTACAACCATTATTCTATCATTTATGCTTTGATGGATTTCCATACCATGTTCCAAAACTTCCATTTTGGCACATGCAGGGAGGATGTTGGAAAAGGTTGTGAAATTTTGGCTTTACACCTACCAATTGAATTTTCTTGAAAGTTTTTAAACCCTTTTCAACAAGTCCATTTTGTGCATATTCTTCAAACAATTCACTTTCCTTGTCAATTCTTCCACATTTCACATACATGTCTACTAGGGAAAATGCACAAAATTCCTCTATCCTTTATAACATGATGGATGTCCATACCCTATTGAAAAAATGTAAAGCAAAGTATCTAAATGCTTCAAAAATCAGAATGAAAATTTGAGTAAAATCTATTTGTATTTTATACAAAACTTGTTTTAAGTAATATAAATAATTTTAATGTTGTACATATGTCACTTTTATCTTGATTCTTGTCTCTACTAAATGAATATATGAACATATTTTTACTATTAGAATCATCTCCTTTATGTTGTATTTCTTTCAAAGAGATAATTAAGGGTTATTTTCCTCTCCATTCTCACGTTTAAAATTGAATTATTAGATTTTTTTTAAGGAATACCATAAATATTTCATAGATGATAATAGGGAATTTGATTGTCTTAAAAGGTTAATAAGTAGGATCATATAAGAAGGCCATAATCATTAGTGATATCACTAAGTTTCATTTTTTGTTTCTTACTAACTAGAATATTAGCTTATTATTTCATTCAACCAAACCAATTTAACTTGGGGCATTAATAATAATTTAGGCCAAAATTTTCAACCAAACCTTTGTAAATCAAGACAATTTGAGAACAAGAATTAGAATGTGTACATCAATATTAACATCTTAACATTAATATTGAACAAACCTTCTTGATCCAACTAACAAGATTTTCTATTAGTGCAAGTAATTAAGAATCTTTCCCACAACGGTCATAATAACTAGTAGAATCTAATTTGTAGCACTTTCCTTCTTTATCTCAAGTGGATATAGCTCCAATTATTTTTGAGGACCTGATAGAGAAACTCAAGCAAGTACACATTATTCAAGCTCATGAAGATGGAACAAGAAACAAATTATAGTAAATGTTAAACTAAACAACAAACATTTTAAGAACATAATATTTGACCTCAAAATAATTTATACCTAAAAGAGTTTGAGAAGAAGTTAGGAATCCAATAGTCTATGATACCCCTTTAACATTGATCTTGTGGATAGTACTGCCATTTGTATGGTTGGAACTTGGAGAAAGATAGAAGTTAATTTAATGGGAATCAAGAAAAAAGTAGACTTTTAAGTAATACAGATGAAGGAACTCTTTAGTAACTTCAACATTTTACTAAATTTAGAATTTTTTGTAAACTATAATGGAAAAATTAACTCCTATAAAGAGTAATTCTCATTATTTGACAAAAATATTAATATATATACCCCTATGCATTGATACAAGTAACACATACATAAAGAAAATAACATAAGAATAAATTGGAGAAGAAGAATTGAAAGCACTACATTATTTAAGAATAATAGTCTAAGACACCATGTATGAGGCTAACTCAAGAGGATAAATCATACTTGATATCAATATTTACAACATTGATAATGAATATGCTATGGAATAATGGGTTTGGGATGAGCTAGAAGTAAGATCTATAAATATGTTAGATGCGAGGAGGATCCAAAACTTAAGAAAAGTTGAAAAATTTTCCACTCAAGATATTTCAAATGATGAAAACCCACCACATAATACAAAAAGGAACTATAAAAAGAGACAACATACTAGAAGTCAAAACAATTTAACCACATTTTAAATGGAATTTCTCATATTAAGCATCCTTGGTATAGATAGGGTGGAAATTTTTTTAGCATGTATAGAATAAATGGAAAAATTATTTAAGAAATAAAATTTGAGATTATAATCTCTTCAAGATACTTTGTAGCATGACAAGATGGTCGTACACCCCCAAACCTGATATCCCAATAGGGAAGAATTTTTTGGTCCTTATAAGAACCAAGTACTCAAAAGGATACTATAAACCAAATCTAAAATATTGTGGCAAGATGAAACTTGAAATAAACCTTCAAATTTTTATTAGGGAATGGAAAAATAGAAGGGAATATGATGAAAGGCTTTATACCCAAATTTTCTATTGGACATTATCACCTATTGTAAAAAAAAAGGTATATTAACTAAGAAAAGAGAGTAGGAACAAAGAATTTGATGATGGGACAAAATAATTTTGTAAAAAAATTGCATTCCATGATATTGACAAGCTAATCCACAATTTACTAAAACAAAGCACATTATCATAGCTCTAGTAGAAATAGTCCTTCACAAAGAACATTAGACTATATTTCCAAAGGAGACAAGCATTTGGAACTTCATAAAGTGGATGGATAAGGTTTAAACACCATAGTGGAAGTTAAGTTGAATCCATTTCCAATTTTATTTGTTCCATGGAAATTTTCTTAAGTTCAAGAATCAAGATTGATGTCATTCGAAAGTTCTACTCCACTTATAACATCCTGTCTCACTTTTTTTGCTTGCATACATAAACTCTACTTATATAGCATCATCTCTCACTTTCTTCACAAAATATTTTTTGACATGTGGAAAGAGATTAATAAGTAGGAAGTTCTCATGCTAAATTTGAGCCAAATCTATAAGCATGTGTAGGATCATCATGTAAAACATAGGCCCTTAAGTGGCAAAAAATTCAAAAAAATTAGAGTTAGGCAAATTGATGTAAAAATTTGAATATGTTATCCATATTATTTCAAAAATATGTAAGAATAGAATCTGTAGCAAATTGAATGTAGTTTCTAAACTAATTTAGGTTTTTTCAAAAAAAAAAAAATCTATTTGGTGAAAATTTGAAATTTCAATGCAATAGTACTTAAATTTCAAGGAAAAAATAAGTAGGTCTCTGTCTGACCACCCTAACCATAATAAAATAATAATATTTTTTTACAAGATTTTCGATATAAGTAGAGGACTCATGTCTCGATAAGATGCATATTTTTTTGTAATTTTTTTCTAAGTAAATAATTAATTATGAATTTTTTATTACAACTTTTAAAAGATATAAAAACTCAAATGTCTGACCACCTTAACTTGGTCAAAACTTCATGAAATTAATTTTTTATTTTTTTAATTCTATAGTATGCGAACAATAGAAGGTGATGCATGTTTTTGATTCAAAAAATGTGATACCATTTGAAAGCTATAGATTTTTTTCAATCAACCTATGAAAAAGTGCTTTAGTCATAATTCAAATAGAAAATCAATAATAATTACTTATTAAATTCAAAGTAAAGCATAAATTATATTGTTGGAAAGCTAAGAATCTCCTTTAAAAACATTTTTTTGTTTCATCAATTTTGGGTTAAAAACAAGTCGTCAGCCACATACCCATCATATTGCCACTTTTTGGCCCATCATGATCCTGCACATACCTCTATATATTGGATCAAACAAATTCACTAAAGAACACATGGACCTTGAAGATAGGGAGGAGGCCCAAGTTCAAAGAATGCATGTTGGAGAGGGGTCAAGATCACTTCCTTCTACTAGTGTGGATGAGCATTATAAATTAGCTGAAACTTCTCTCACTCTCTTTGCGTACATGTAAATTGATATATCCAATTTCCAAAACCTAGTGACTTTGAAAATTCATTTTTCCATTTACTTAAATTGAATTCATTTCCAATTGTATTTGTTCCATGAAATTTTTCTTAAATTCAAGAATCAAGATTGATGTCATTTGAAATTTCTACTCTACTTATAACATTAAGTCTTTCACTTTTTTTGCTTACATAAATAAACTCCACTTATATAGCACCATCTCTCACTTTCTTTGCAAAATATTTTGTGACATGTAGAAAATGATCAACAAGTAGGAAGTTCTCATGCTGTAGTTGAGCCAAATCCAGATATTAGATCAAATAAATCCATTGAAGAACACATGCACCTTGAAGATAGGGAGGAGGCCCAATTTCAAAAAATGCATGTTGGAGAGGGGTCAGGATCACTTCCTTCTATTGGTATGGGTGAGCATATAAAACTAGCTAAAAATGTGAGGAAATAAATTTCTTATAGAAATTTAGATCATTTACTTGAGATTGATATGGAGATATTGAAATGTTATGCTAACCAACCTAAAAATAAGAGTAAGAGGTCAATGACTAAATCTGTAAATAGAATAATCAATGATCATTTTAGTCATCTTGAAAAAATTAAAAAAACCCAATTGTTATCAGATTTGCTTCTTCGTAATGAGCTAAAAGGGTAATTACAATTGTTTTTGATAAATGAGAAAATGGGTTTTATAGGGACCTAAAACCACAAAGTTTACAACAAAAGAAAGAGGATTAAAAAGTCCAGTAGAATAAACATGTTGCAATAAAGGAAGAAACCAGAAAAAGAAGCACCCATCCACAAAAGGCCAGGATGGTCAATAAAAAAACCAGCCGAAACACAAGCCAAAAAATTAGCAGCAACTACCCTAGAGTCTTCAGAATAGACTCAATCTCTGCCTCTAGGTCTGGTATATCTTGAACACCCTTCTTGAAAGTTTGAATCATCTGCGGCATGGGGGGTTCCTTCCTTTTTAGATTAGCCCTAGTTCTCTTTGAAATCCTAGCATCCTCTTCTTGGTTTTTATCTTTCACCTCTTCCAATTCAACCACCAAGGACCCTTGTTGAGATTTATCAAGTTTTTCAGCCATAGCATTAATAATGATGGCATTATTTCTTACCATCCTATTGTTCTATTCAACAATTTTATCTTTAGACTATTTTTCCTTTTTTCCAAATCTATTTCAATCCTTTTGTCCTTATATGTGTTGTCCTGGATCTCTTTACTAGCACTGTAATATTTATGTTGTACATCCTTCTTGTATAACAAAGAAACCTTAGCTCCCATTTCTTCCAGTTTACTGTGGAGGGCCCAGTCTTTTATTTTCAGGTTGTTAATTTCATGAAAGACCCATTTCAAAATTCTGAAATGGTCCACAACATTATTCATAGCAATTCTCAGGAAATCAGCAGAGGGTTCCCTATCAAGACTAGAGTAATTTTTTGCAGGGTTGGAGGCTCTAGGGGAACCAATTCTAACATCTTTTTCTGATGATGGGACAACAAAGGACGAATTATTGTTAGCACCAAAATCCTCAGAATTAGGAGAGTCTTCAAAATATGAAACAAGGTTTTTGATAAGCAGATCCTTTCTAGCACCTTTGGTTTTACGATTAGAGCTTCCAGGCTTAGAAGTAGGGGCAGGCTTTAAGAGACTGGGGATTATGGACTAGAGTTTTCTTGCCATTCTAGACATAGGTAAAACTCAGGACCATCCTCACCGTGCTCAAATTGGGAAAATTACCCGAATAGCTAGGTTCGATATCATCCTCCTCAGACTCCGGAGAGACATCCAAATTAGAAGGGGCCGACATATTTTGAAAATGTTCAAAAATTAACCTAATCAAACCAGTATGCAATATAGGATATCTTTTTGGGTTTTTCTTATGGTCTTCCAGACTCTTTCTTAAGAAACAAAGGAGATAGTAGGGAAGAGAAACCCTGACCTTATAGAAAAAATGGTTGAGCACGCAAAAATGATAGTCGTAGACCCTAGTGAAATGGCCATCCAAGGTGATATACTCCATAATGACACGAAGAACTTTTCTCTAGAGAGCTTTAATGGTGTCGGCCTCAAAGTAACTATTAGAAACTTTCACCAGTTTTAGTTTTTCCTTTTATTTCTTTAGAAATATCACCATTGCTTCATCAGAGAAAACCCTATCCCAGAAAAATTTGTCCTTTAGTGGACATACCAGTCACTTCAACTATGAGATTTTCATTGAGCTTGAATTTTCTACCAAAAAGGGTTAATTCCCCATTTTCCCAATTCCTCTCAAAATGCTCTGTAGCTTCCTAATTAGGCTCATGGAGTTTTTCCAAAAAGGGAGTAAACCCCCACTTTTAACTTTGCTTCACACTTTACTATTTCTTGTGTGCATCTCAAAGCTATCCAACTCAACTCTTTTTCTATCTCCTCCCATTTTAGCAAGAAAAGTAAGGCAGAAAAAGATGAAATATTGACTTAAAATGGTCCTACAAAACCTATGATCCCACAAAGCATGCCAAACAAACTTATAGGATAAGAAAATTAGCTAAGCTTCATGCAATCTAATGATAGTGGTGTACTTACCCTATTTTATCATCATTAATGAGATGACATACAACTTTCCCATGTGACACATCATAGTTCAATACATATTGGACATTAGCACCTAAATCACTAATGCTCAACCAAGTGTAATGTCCTTTCCTTTTAACCCCTTCATTCACAAAAAAGTCTGCCACAACATTAGCTTCTCTATAGGTGTGTGAGACCTTTATATTATCAAACTTAGCTAAGGTCAAAATAGCATCACCAATCCAAGGCTTTATGGTCCATGAGGAGGGGGGACCTATCTAAAAGACAATCAATAATATTATTAGAGTCCCCTTCAAGCTAAAGGTTTTTAAAATTTAGACTATGAGCCAAATTTATAACATGAAAAGCTCTAGTAGCCTCTACAAGGTGATTGGTTTGAGAACCAAGGGGAGTGTCAATCACACTGAGAAAATTTCTAGAAGAATCCCTTATGACTCTGTCACATCCCACTGCCCCAAGATTACCTTTAGTTGCCCCATCAAAGTTGGCTTTGATCCATCCATTAGGCAGAAAATTCTAGTAGACACCCTCCCTATCCTTCTTAGCATGTTTAGGGGCACATGAAATGTCAAAACTAATGTTTCATTCCTTAGCAACCATAATATCATAGGAAGAAAAGCCACTTTCTCAGTATTACAAACCTTTTGGGGGATAGTATTAAAATTTTCTGTCAATAATCTGATTATTTTATCAAACATAATGGCCACCGAAGATTCTTTATCTTTCTAAATTCTATTGTTTTGTTCTTTCCATAGATCCCAAGCAACATGAGGGAAGGAAAAATCCCACAATACCCAAAGTGCAGGATTGTGAGTCGGGGCTTTCCATTGTATGAAGAAGTCTTTAATTGACAAGGGTAACACCTATGATAATTGCTAGTAATAGAGGAATTTTTCCTAAATCGAGGCAACAAAAGGACAATGAAGAAACAAATGACAAATTAACTCTGCTTCCATCTTGCAAAGATAACATCTATTGGGTATTTGAAAGCCACGCTTGCAAAGATTATCAACCGTGAGCACCTTATTTTGAAGAAGGATCCATAAGAAGATGTTGACTTTAGGAACCAGGTGTTTGAACCAAGCCTTTGACCATAAGGGAGGAGGAACCTAGACAGAAGACATCCTGGCAAAAATTGATGAAATAAAATAATTTCCCAAGGGTTTATCAATCCAAACAAGAAGATCTTCTATCTGATCATAGCAAAGTATGACAGCCAACAAGGATGAGTGAACAAGAGCAAGAGCCTGACTAACAAGACACAAATCCACCCATTTTCTATTTATTCAATAATCTTTAACATACAGACCAAATAGAGCTTTTCAAATCTCAACCCATTCATGGAAAGGTTCAATTTTGATAAGGGGCTCATTAAACAACCATCTATCCTCCCAAAATCTTATTTGGGTGTACATTCAACATCAAATAAGAAGAAACACATGGCATTACAAAAAGATATAGTTGAAAATGTTAAAAAGGGTTTAGATTCCAATGGGAAAGGATCTCGATTTGTAGATAAGGCCACAACAAGAAGAGTGATGTTGACATCTATTATAAATCAAGATATAGCAAGAAAAATAAAAATGTCAACACTTTCAGATGAAACTGGTTATAGTAGAACCACACTAATAAAATATGATAAAAAGACAAAGGTTTTGGATGATAGTTCAGAAGGTAATTGGGTAGTTATGTGTAGAGCTCCCCATTATGATAGGATTGAAGATGTTGTTAGGAACTTGATCTCAAGTTTTTGGCATGATCAGACTCGTCCATCATCAAATACTAGAGGTGTTATGAGACATATGATTGGGCCTGGTATTTATGAAAATCATATTAAAAATTCACTAGACATAGCACAAATTGAGATGTATATGAAATTTTGTAATATATATCCTCATATAAAGATTGGGAAAACAATGTTTGAAAGGTTAATGACATATTATGTGAATATAAACAAGTTTTTTGAAACTTGTTGTTGTCATTATCATATTGAATTTGATCTCTACTATTAGGTATTTCAAAAGATGATAGAAGAAATTTATGTTTTTCAAAATCCACCTCCTAAACACGTAAGTTCATTCTTAAAGGATATGTTATGTGATCATGAAAATGGTCCTCAAATAAACTACATAAAAGGAATTTGGGAAACATGTGGAAATTTGGCTAAATTTCCTTCAAGAAATAAATATACTGACCTGAAAAAGAAAGTAAATTGCAAGAGTTACAAGTATTTAAAGTTTCAAAAAAAAATTGGGAAAGAATCCACAAGGTTAAACTATGTAGAATAGGAGATTCCTATTGGGAAATTTTTAGAAGATTTTTGAAAATTGATACAACCATACATACAATTCCTTTTTTTGCTAAGTTGAAAGCACAAAAATTTCAAATATTGAGAGAAACTTTCCAACTTGAAACAATTCTATCAGTAGTTGATTTTGTAGAAAATTACTCTTTTGTACATCAAAAGGAGATTCAATCAGAATATTACTTTTCAAAGCAGATCACTATTATGGTTCATGTGTGTTATTGACATGCACAATCAAAATTGGATGGTGTTGAGAGTACAAATGAACAATGAAACATTAAGAAATAATATCACTTTTATATTAGTAATGCTAAAGAGAAAGTATTTTGTATGGTTAGATGAATGTGTGACATAATTAAAATCATCAGGGCCATTTTATGCACTATATAGATATATAAAATTTAGAAAATACCACATGTTTAGAGTTTTTTTTTAGAGTTGGCATGGAAAGGGTGAACATGATGGAGTAGGATCTTGCATCAAATGTGCTTTAAGAAAGTATCAAATAAGTTATTCAGAAGATTCTATAGACAATGAACATGATGTTGTTGAATGGTGTAAGAAACACTTTGCATCAAATGAGGTTGACACATCTTCAAGAAAAAACTAAAACATTCCACATAGATTGTTTTGGGAGATATAAGGTATGTATAAATTACATTTTCAAATATTTAAATTTATTTAAATTTAATATATATATACACACATTTTTGTTCACATAAGTTTGTTGTTGTACATGTATCTAAGTGAGGATATAAGATTGATGCATGGATGCAAGAGGTAGACAAAGCAAGATCTTTGAATTATGTTATGAGTTCAGGTAGTCACTCTGGATGGACATTATACACAATGGATTACTCTTGTTTTTGTATTGTGTGCTTTGCAGGAAACTATAATCATGCATGCAACAACCAAGAACTTGGATATGTTGGTAAATACATATTTATATGACTTCTATTTGAAAAGTGAGAATTTGAAGGCTTATACCTAATAGTTAAAGGATTCTACCATTAAAATGCAGTTGGTTTATCATTAGATTGTAGTTGAAACTTATTTTCAAATGACTTAATAGTGGTTTGTAGGCATCAAACTTATTTTAGCCTCAAATCTCATGATATATGTAGCCTATTGGCTAATAATGAGAGAAAAACTCAAAAGATAGAGAATGAGATAATGAGAGAAATTAAGATAGATAGATATCAAGAGAGAGAGAGAGATGGAGATAGAGATTGAAAGAGAAAGGAATAAACAAAGAAAGAGAGAATGAGAGATAAATATAAGAGATACATGGGAAAAGAGAGAGAAAATGGAAACTAACTTTTGATTGGTCATTTCATGTCAACAATACAAGGATGACATGTGTCCTTGGAGAGTTATGCTCAAGGTACCCTTAACCCTCTACCATCTATCTCTCTCCCACTCCCTCCCTGTCTATCTCTCTCCCCTCTACCCTAAACCCTTAAACCCTCTACCCTTTACCCTTGACCCTAAACCATAAACCCTTAATCATTTCCCCTTAAACCCTCTACCCTCTACCCTCAACCTAATACCCTCAACCCTAATCCATCTATCGTTAAACCATCAACCATCTACCCTCTACCTTGAACTCTCAAACCTCAACCATTAAACCCTACACCCTCAACCCAATACCCTCTACCCTCTACCATAAACTCTGCCCTCAACCTTAAACACTTAAAACCTAAACCCTTAAACTTTCTACCCTCTAACATTAATTGTCTACTCTATATCTCTTTCCCACTCCCTCCCTCTCTTTCTCTCAAGTCTCTCCCTCCTAACCCCCTCTCCCTCTCTTGAGTATCTCTCACTCACTCACTCCTATCTCAAGCTCCTCTCTACCCTTAACCCTTAAACCCTCTACCCTCTACTCTTAACACTCTACCCTTTATCTCTCCCCCACTCACTCCCTTTCTATCTATCTCTCTCAAGTATCTCACTCCTACCCCCTCTCCCTCTCTCCCTTTTACCCTAAACCCTAAACCCTAAACCCTTAACCCTTAAACCTTAAACCCTTGTACCCTCTAACCTTAACCCTCTAACCTTTACCCTCTACCCTTAACCCTTAAACCCTTAAACCCTTAAACGCTCTACCCTCTACCCTTAGCCCTTAAACACTTAAACCCTAAAACCCTCTATTGTCTACCCTTTAGCATTACACCCTTAAACCCTATACCATCTATCCTTAACACTTAAACCCTAAACCCTTAAACTCTTAACCCTCAACCCTTAAACCCTATACCCTCTACCCTATACATTGGACCCTAAAACCCTATACACTCTCAACCATATATGCTCTACCCTATACATTGGACCCTTAACCCTAATCCCTAAATCCTATACCCTAAACTCTCTACCCTCCATGCTAAACCCTCAACCCTAAACCTTTAAACTCTCTATCTCTTTCCCACTCCCTCCCTCTCTCTCTCTCTCCTAACCCCCTCTCCCTCTCTTGGTTCTCTATCTCTCAGTCACTCACTCCTATCTCAAGATCCTCTCTACTCTTAATCCTTCACCCTTAGACCCTAAACCCACTAACCCTCTACCCTCTACCCTCTACTCTTAACACTCTACCCTCTATATCTCTCCCACTCCCTCCCTCTCTCTCTATCTCTCTCAAGTCTCTCACTCCTACCCTCTCTCCCTCTCTCCCCTCTACCCTAAACCGTTGTACCGACTAACCTTAACCCTCTATCCTCTACCCTCTACCCTCTACCCTCTACCCTTAACCCTTAAACCCTTAAACCCTCTACCCTCTACCCTTAACCCTTAAAAAATCAAACCATAAAACCCTCTATTATTTACCCTCTACCCTTACACCCTTAAAACCTATACACTCTACCCTAAACCCTTAAACCCTAAAACCTTAAAATATTAACCCTCAACCCTTAAACCGTATACCATCAACTCAATACCTCTACCTTCTATCCTAATCCATCAACCCTATACCCTCTACCCTATACATTTGACCCTAAACCCTAATCCCTCAAACATATACCGGAAACCCTCTACCCTCGACCCTAAACCATCAACCCTAAACCCTTAAATCTTATACCCTCTACCCTATATGTCTCTCCCACTCCCTCTCTCTCTCTCTAAAGTCTCTCTCTCACTCACTCACTCCTATCTCAAGCTCCCCTCTGCTCTCTACCCTTAACCTTTAACCCTTAAACACTCTACCCTCTACTCTTAAACCTCTACCCTCTATCTCTCTCCCACTCCCTCCTTCTCTCTCTCTCTCAAGTCTCTCCCTCATACCCCCTCTCAGGCTCTCTCCCCTCTACCCTTAACCCTCTACCATTATCTCTCTCCCACTCCCTCTCTCAAGGATTTCCCTCCTACCCTCTCTCCCTCTCTCAAGTATCTCTCTCTCTCTCACTCACTCACTCCTATCTCTCTCTCTTATACCCTTAACTCTCTACCCTCTACCCTTAACCCTTAAACCCTTAAACCCTCTACCCTCTACCCTTAACCCTTAAACCCTTAAACCCTCTATCCTCTACCCTCTACCCTTACACTCTTAAACTCTATACCCTCTACCATAAACCCTTAAGCTTGAAACCCTAAACCCTTAAACCCTCTACCCTCTACTCTTAACCCTATAACCTCTATCTCTCACCCATTTCCTCCCTCTTTCTGTCTCAAGTCTCTCCCTCCTCACCCCTCTCTCTCTCTCTCTTATGTATACTCTCACTCACTTACTCCCTCTATCTCTCTCCTAGTCCCTCTCTCTCTCCCTCTCTCCTTATTGCAAACATAACATGATCCTATTGGTAATGGAGCTTGATTATCTTCTTGATTCAAAGCTTTTATTATAGTCACTCTCTATCCATCCATCTACCTACCTCTCTACCCATCTTTATATATTTATCTCTTCCATCTCTATATATACTTCTCTCCTCTCTCTCTTAATCTCTCCCTCTCATTCTCTCCTTATCTCCATATCCATACCTATCTCTATCTTCCTATCTATCTCTATCTCTATCTCCTTACCCCTATCTCTCTTTCTTACTCTTCCCCCCTCTATCTCTCCCTCTTTCTATCCCTACCTTTCCCTCTGTATATATTTATCTCTTCCATCTGTATATATCATTCTCTCCTCTCACTATCCCTCTCCTTCTCCTTCTCTATCTTCATCTCCATCTCTATCTCTATCTCCTTACTCTTCTCTCTCACTCTTCCCTCCCTTTCTATTTATCTCCCTCTCCCTCTATATATATTGAGCTATCTCTCCCTCTCTCCCTCATCTTCTTCTCTCTCTCCCTCTCTATTTATCACTCTCCCTCCCTCCCCACTTTTCTTCCTCTCCTTCTTCTACCTATCCCTCTCCCTCTCTCCCCCTCTCTCGCTCTCTTCTCTCTCTTCCTCTTCGACCTATCTCTCCCCCCCTCTTCTCTACCTCTCTACCTATTTCTCTACCTTTCTCTCCATCTCTATATCTCTCCCAATCTCTCCCTGCCTCATTCCCTCCCTATCCTTCAACCTATATGTCTATCTCTACCTCTCTCTCCCTTTCTCTTGACATATATCTCTCTATCTCTATTTAAACTAAGCATTTTATATTTAAACTAAATATTTTCCTTTTATAAATTATAATATATTATTATTTTTATTTTAAATTTTGTTTATTTATAATTTTATATTTATTTACACAATATTTTTTTAATCTATTTAATTTGAAAGTATATTGATATTATAAAATTTATTGTAATTATTTATAATTATTAATAATATGTATGATTTATATTATTAATAACTATTATATAGATATATTATATATTATAGAGATTAAAAAGTATATTATTAATAATATATATTATAAAATAACACTATTTCAAACATGGAGAAAAAATTAAAATTAAAATTGATTCATAGGTGGGGGGTTTGAGTGGACATCAGCTAAGAGTCCAGTCAAACTAACCCGATGATGGGTATGTGTAGGATCATCATGGAAAAAATAGGCCCTTAAGTGGCAAAAAATTCATAAAAATCAGAGTTAGGCAACTTGACGTAAAAATTTGAATAAGCTATCTATATTATTTCAAAAATATGTAAGAATAGAATCTATAGAAAATTGAATGTAGTTTCTAAACTACTAGATTTGTTTTTTTTTTTAAATATCTATTTGGTGAAAATTTGAAATTTCAATGCAGTGGTACTTAAATTTTAGGAAACAATATAAGAAGTAGGTGTCTTTCCACCCTAACCACATAAAATGATAATATTTTTTATACAATTTAAATATAAGTAGAGGACTCATGCCCCAATGTGATGCATATTTTTATAATTTTTTCCAAGTAAATAATTAATTATGAATTTTTTATTACAAATTTTAAAAAAATATAAAAACTCATATTTCTGACCACGTTAACTTGGTCGAAACTTCATGAAATTCAATTTTTATTTTTTTAATCCTATAGTATGTGAATCATAAAACGTGACACATGTTTTGGATTCAAAAAATTTGATACCACTTGAAAGCTATAGATTTTTTTCATTCAACCTATCAATCAAGACTTTAGTTGTAATTTGAATAGAAAATGAATAATAATTAATTATTAAATTCGAAGTAAAGCATAATTTATATTGGTGGAAAGCTAAGAATCTCCTTTAAAACCCTTTTGATTTCATCAATTTTGGGTAAGAAAATAGTTGTCAGCCACATACCCATCATATTGCCACTTTTTGGCCCATCATGATCCTGCACATACCCTGATCATTTTTTTACATTATTTTGAATTGGTTCGATTGAACCACCATTTGAGAAAATGAGTTTCAGTGGGTTTGAACAAAAAATGGTTCACTTGAACCCCCCTTTTCCCCTCATCTCCCCTTTTGGTACCAAAATTTCTATAATTTTTTCCTTTAATGCTGATGTTGAGGATGAAAATAGAGGAGAATTCATAAACCCAATTGGATGATGGTAATCCTTGGAACGATCTATGCAAAAAATATAATAGTAATATGTTTCTGTTTTATTATGTATTTGCTTTTCTAGTTTTATTAAAAATAGTCTTACCACCAAAAATAATATTCTATGTTTTGCACATGTGGAAAAATAGCATATTATAAAAAAAATTGAAAAATATGAATGCACTAGATATTGAAGTCCTTGATCCAAAAAAAAAAGTGAATTTTGATACATACAAAAAAATTTACATTGTATATAGTTTGCCTATGTCTGAATTGTAATTGGTTTGACTTCAAAACTTGATTATGGAAAAAATATTCAATAAAACACTGTGAAACCAATTGGAAGAACTAGATATCATTGTTACAAACCTAAATTTCAAAAAAATAGAATTTGATCCTTCATGGAAAAAAAATTATGTTGTATACGGTGAGAATCACTCCTACAAAATAGTGTTTACTGAAAAAAATAGTTTTCAAAGGTGATGGAAAAAGAACTGCAATCTGATTCCAAATTTTTTGAAAAAATAATATTTAGAATCTACAAACAAAATGTCACAAATAACTAGTTTGTATCATCTTCACATTCCTCACAGTTTAGGCACTCTAGATGCATGAAAGTGAAGATTTAGTTGGAAAAAGTTATTTCAGTTTCCTATTTGGCCAAAAATTATAAACTAGTATTGTAGGATCACCCATTTGCATTTTATGGTAATGGTCACAATGCAATAAAATAGCAAATGTTATACAGTTTATGTTGTTATCCATAAGGAATTGTTGATTGTTGTTCTCTAGCTTTGGCTATATTGTTTCATTTTCGATAAGGTACTGTTGAGAAAACAATTTGTTTGGGTACGGGGATTTTTTTTTTTTTTGCATGGTTTTGTTATTGTCTTCAAATTCTATTGTCATCTATGAAATTGTTGAAACCAATATTGTTTCATTTACGGTTTTCATGTGATGTCGATGGTTGCAAGGAAATTAAATAGTTTATGTTATTTTCTCTAAGGAAACACAATAAAATATTAAATGTTATATAGTTTGTGTTGTTATAATCCATAAGGAATTCTTGGTCGTTTTTATCTAGTTTTGGCTATATTGTTTCATTTTCGATAAGGTACTATTGAAAAGAATTTGTTCAGGTGTAGGTTTATTTTGTTTTTCATTTGCATGGGTTTGTTATTGTGAATTCTATTGTCAACTATGACACTGTTGAAACCCATATTGCTTCATTTATGGTTTCCATGTGGTGCCCATGGTTGTAAGGTAATTAGACAGTTTATGTTATTTTTGCTAAAGAATTGTTTACAATAAAATCTTCACATGCGAGATTATTTTTTCCCCTTGCATGTGTTTGTTGTTGTGAATCATGTAATCCACTTGACATTTTTTAGACCTTGCACTTGAAACTTGTCGAAGTAATAAAATGGTTTATGTTATTTTCCATAAGGTATTGTTGATTGATGTTTTGTGGCCTTGAATAAAATATTTGATTTCTGGTTTTTGTGTAGTGGTGATGGTTGCAAAGTAATAAAATAGTTCATGTTCTTCTTGATAAGGCATTGTTGGTTTTTTTTTTGTGGCCTGTAGAAATAGTTTGCACTATTTTCCATAAGGTATCAATTGGTGATTTTTGACTTGTGGCTTGAGCAATACTATTTCATTTGTAGTTTCTCTATAGTGGCAATGGTTTGAAAGGAATTAAATATATCCTATGTTTATACTTTTCAAAGGATAGTTGTTATTTGTCTAGGCCTCAATAATGATTTCTAAGAATGACAAGTTTTATATTACGTGTGAGATGAAAATTAGTCTCACCATTGATTATAGTGGTGGACCAACGTACATTGTCCACCAATGTAATCAATGGTGATATCAATGTTTTTTATTACATTTAAAGTACAGGCTCTCCTACATATGAATTTTGTCTATATCTAATTTCACAACCAGACATATATTGGGTCATGGAGCCTCACAGACTCTCACCAATCCCCTAAGCAAGAATATATATTGTCTACCACTATGATCAATGGTGAAACCAATGTTTCTTATTGCAATTAATATAGATCCTATCATTCTAAGTTATGCAATGGTAACAATATCAAAGGTAGACATATGCAACATAACTTTAAGAACTCACATGTAGCAACAAAATACTTTACACTCAACCAACACAAGAAGATTAAAACCAAAAAAATCAAATGAAAAGATTATGAAACCTCATGTTTTGTGGTTTTCCCTTACTGTGTACACTTTTTCCATAAGTTTCATCAGCGTTCTCGATTTCTAACCCTTTTGGCGTTTGACTCTCGATCAAAAAAAATGTGGTAGATTTTTTTTATTTTTTATATTAAAAGAATTTGGCACATCAATAGATAAGGCTAGTGAAATTAAATACTAGTTGGTATCAACATTAATTCTTGTATGGTTTCAGTGTAGTAGCAATGGTTGTAAAGTAATAAAATAGTTCATGTTCTTCTCAATAAGGCATTGTTGGTTATTTTTGTGTGGCCAGTGGTATCAGTTTGCACTATTTTCTATAAGGTATTGGTGATTTTTGATCTATTTCTTTAGAAATACTATTTCATTTTTGGTTCTCATAAACTAGCAATAGTTGGAAAGAAATTAACCAGGTCCTATGTTTATACTTTTTGAAGGATAGTTATTATTTTTCTAGGCCTCAATAAGGATTTCTTAGAATGACAGGCTATATATAAAGTATGAGATGAATCATTGCTCTCCCCATTTATTATTGTGGCAAACTAACCTACATTTTCCACCAATGTAATCAATGGTGATATCAATGTTTTTTAGTACACTTAATATAATACATGCGGAAAATGCATATACACACATACATAGTCACACATACATATAGACATTCAAATGTACATGCATATGTGCATAAAAATGCATTATAGACACATATATCTACACACATCTGTATCAAGATGTTTTATGCACTCAAAAATTTCAATTGCATGCATATATGTTTATTTATACACATACCTACTTAGATAATTGCGTAGGATTTCACTATGTTTTCTAAGGTTTTAAATGGAAGGTGTTATTGTAGACACACAAAATTAGCATTGTACATTCAATCAAATTAACACTCGTCCATTCATCAGGGTAAATCAATTTCAATCTCCTAAGGTAGTTCACTTAAATTGAATAAATTAACTTTATTTAATTTATTTCTATCATTCCCTCTTTGATTAAATAAACCAATCATTTATTTAATTAAATGTCAAATCATCATTCATCTCCCTTTGATTTGATTTAAACCTCTAAATCAAGTCAAATTGGTCAAAACATCCTAATCATCATCCTAGCTAATTAATCCTGATTAAATCTAACCTAATGCATGTCACATCCTAACCACTTGCATTCTCTAAATTTTGCCACTTGCACAAATAAATCAATTTATTGATTTATTAAATCAACAATTTCACTCAACATGGCATCTTCCCTCAAATTTGAATTCAAAATACAGTGGACATATACATCCAACATGGCATTTAATAGGTCTTACATGTCTCTTACATGTCCCTTGCACAAGTCAAACCAAGCATTAACTATCAAATTCAAATTTGAAATTTCCCCCTCTTGGGCACATTTCCCAAATCTTGCACATGCATCAACCACTCATATGATGACAAGTGTCCTCATCTCATTGGCTTAATATTTAGTCCCATATCCTCCATGTTGAGCACTATTAGCCTTTGAAGAGCTATAAATGAAAGCTTCACCTTTGATCAAATCCTCCACAATCTCCACAAATCTCCACAATTCTATCATTCCATCTTCACAATCTCTTCCAAAGTCACTCTCCTTGAGAATTGATTTTTCCCATCTTACTCCATCATTATCATTGGCATTGTATCATTTAGCTTAGCTTAATCAAGGATTGGGAAAGGGCTTCTTTCCATAGAAGCACAAATCCAATATGAGATGACTCACTTCATGTTTTTCATGTGCTTATTTAACTTGCTTTGGCCATTTGTTTGCATTTGAAAGCATTGATGTATCATTTCATATGGATATTGTTATTTGCTTTGTTCTAAACTAATCATTCTAATGTGTGTTGTTTGTTTTGAGCAAATGCAAATTTCACCATCTACATTTTGGTGCTAGAAGGAGGGGAACAACTAATGCATTTCATTTCTATTTTCTGTTACTTCATCTTGTTTTCTATTTCATGAAATTGAAATTCTATTAGTAACACTACTTTGAGTTCATCTAAGTCTTATTTAAGCAGTGCCTTCTTTTTATATTTACCTATCATATGCCACTACTTTTAGTTTGGAAGGTTATCTGTTTGCCTTAATTCATGCCTGGTTAAAGGCTATTATGTTAACTTCTTAACCAAAATACAAATAAGAATTTGATATAATTATTAGAAAAAATATAGAAAAAATCTGTAGAGCTCTGTATCTGATTTGCTTGTGTAATTTGCATTCATAGTAATATCGATATTTTCTTTCTGCGGCAACAATTACAGTCTATATTTTTTTGTTTAAAGGTCTATTTTATCTACTCTATTTTTTTGTTACTTTTCTGCACAACAGATCCAACAATCACTACAGATCCATAAGAATACCAGACTGTTGCTATCTTTTTTTCCTAGGTGTATTTTTCACTGATTTCTCTTCTGTGCTTGGCTGTTGCTCTGCATTTGAATATCTGGTCTCTTCTGGTATGCTTGAGGGATTTGGATTTTATTGTACACCATGTTTAGTTTTCTTAGAACGAACGGTAGTAGATGGATTTTTAAGAGCCTTAACTCCCTTGCTAAGGCTGGATATGATACGAAGCCATTGTCATTTTCTTTTTGTTTCTACTGTCTCAGGTTTTCTTCTTCTAGTTTTCCCTATTTCTTGTGAATATATGCCACTGTCCAAACATTCATAAGTGTCTTTGTTTCCAGGCCATTCAAGCTTGAGAAAAGTCATCCCTTATGCCTAGATTTTTTCCATTACTCTGTAGGTGTCTGATCATATATTAGAACCTTAGTCAACGTAGAGATTCTTGCGTCCACGCCATAACAACATTCTAAGATTGCATTCATCCCTAGAAATTCTATCCCAAAGTGCTCATTGAGAAGAATCATTACCTCCTACACTAAGTCAAGTATTGCGTAGTAGCATTATGTATGGATTAACAGTTCAAAAGTTGCGTTGGGAGCTCTCTAAGCAGTATTATGGTGTGGCTATGCATCTGCCAATTGGATTTGCTTGAATGTTTTTGAAAGCTTCTATTAGTTGATTTTAATGTTCACCTGCCAAAAGTATTTACTCACTTGTTTACACAAGAAGTCACAACTAAAATAGTTTCAAACATTCTCTCATCTTTGTCTTGATGTATGTCTGTGCCCTCTTAGAAAACAAAAAGAAAGAAAGAAAAATGCAGTTCTTAGCACATGTAGGCTAGTTAAGGCTGAGGAGTTCGGTCTTACACTTGCCAGTTACAATAGCTTGAAAGCTTTCTCATATATTCGGCCTAGTTATGGTTGCATGACTGTGCTTGCTTGTATTGCCAGTAAATTTGGGACTATTATTGATATCCGTATCATATCTTCCTGTCTTAATTAATCAAAGAACTTCACGATTTATCTTTTGGCTGATACGTTACCATCTTGCACTCTATGATTTATGGCCTATCTGTACCATTCTTCAAGTTAGGAAGAATATGTGCCTAGGCTGCTGAATGAATATGTATGGGATTGTTAGATTTTCTACTCAAGTCAGATCTGATGCGTAGGAGTATGTTAGGTATGAAGTTGTGCATTAAGTTTGAAAGTGACTCGCGTTCTGTGTTTTTTCTTCTTCAATGTGAAAATTCAAAAATATTCAAATACTCTCATATAAAATTCTATCTCTACATTCATCGCCCGAGTAGGAACCCTCCTCTTGAGATGATTGATGCATGATTAGTATAACTGTGAAGGGTCTTTTTATGGCTCTATGTATGATTAAATGCATCCCAAAGATTCGACCTACTAGTTTCAGCGTGATTAGCTAGGATATCCTACAATCAATGCATTCCCTGAGCTAACATTTCTTTCAAACATTCTATCAAATGAGTAGGGTAGTGGGTCACTGGTCCAAAACTAAAGAAATCAATTTTACACCTGCTCATTATTATCAAAAAATTTGGCGCGATTGTTCATTTGCCGAATTCCTTGTTTGAAAGTTTGTATTTTCAAATCCACACCTACTACATGCATTCAATGATATTTATGGCATGATTCGATACACTTACTTTTTGTGCATATCTTGTAATGACCGTGTTCCATGTGACTAGAATTTCTAATGCATTTTATTAATAAGTCCCATGCCTGGTTGAGGTGTCCACATTTTGTGTACTTGTCTGCCAAAGCATTTTCCAACTATAATATCTGACAAAAGTTCCCTATGAGTAAAGGTGGCCTTTGAAAATGCTTGTGAATGCACATTGATTTGAAAAGATCTTTCGAGACTTTCTCATAAATGCTTCAATTAAATGAAGATTTGAAAATCCATCTTCTTTTGATCTTGGGATTTCCTTATTAAACTAGTTTGTCTTTGATCTTTATGTGGCATACAGGTCATCTGTGGAGCGGTAGTAAGTGCCATTTTATTTTTATTTTTTAAGGTTCAAATTTTGAAGCTGATTTCTAGTGCTATTTATTTGAATTTGACTACTTACATTAAACAAATGCTTTGGTGTTACATTTTTATCATATTTGCAGCCTTGTTATCATGAATATCAAGTGTCAAATGCTTTTTTAATTATTTTGCAATATGAATATCAAGTGTTAAACTTTCTTCTTTCCTAACATTAAAATAAATCTCATTTTTTGATAGGAAAAGAAAGAGTGATTTTTTTCACACAAAGGACTTGCAATGTTGAAACATGGGAAATATTCTCTGAACTAATCTTGGAGGTGAAGAAAATAAAACTTAGAATCAACAAAGAATTTTTTTAATCAACCAATCATTTTTTAATGCTTAAGGCTTTCATATTATGCTCTAGTTTTCTATTTTAGATCAACTTACATCTTTTGGGGCTCTAAAAAGAACACTTCAATTTTTCATTAGGGTTAAAATGAACTTTAGGAAACATTGACTAGATTCTGTTTAAGGTTAATGAATTGAACAAATCAAATTTTCATCTTTCCTTTGGTCCTTAAAAAAAATCAGATCATTGCTTTGAAGGATAAAATGAATGTGTGTCTTTATTGTTTTGTAATTATTTACACAAAGTAATATCATCAAAAGATGTATGCAATTCTCTCGTGCCTCATGGTGACCATGAGAATCAAAAGGCTTTTGGTGACATTAAGTTGCATAAATAATTTCCCATACACACTTCAATTTGGGTTTAAAATTGAAAAAAACACTTTGCGAGTGTGAGTTAGGTATATCGTGTGTGTTCTCCCTTTGTTTCTAAACAAAGGTCTATTGAACTACGGACGTGATTCCTCACTATTGTTTACCTTTAGAGGGGCTTGCCTAAGAGACACATATGAAAGGAGATCTCGATGGTGACTCCAACTAGTTTTTCATTCGGGCCGCTATATAAATTGATAAGACTAAACTATCAAGTCCTCATGGTATGTAGGCCTTAGCCATATATTGTCTTTCAGAATGGGGTGCTACCATAAAATGTATAGGAGCCCCTAGTAGGATTGATTAAAGACTTTAGTGGCTTGCTGGATGCTTGCAAGGTGCCATGTCCCCGATGTTGTGTCATTAAGAACCTTTTTTGTTGTTTCCAACTAGTCCATCCAATGAGTTTATCAAAGTGGTGCATTGGAACTTAGATTCCAAGAAGTTACTTGTCATGTATGATCTTGGTTAAAATATAGAGGTTAAGACTTCATTCTTAGCATACCTTTATATTTTTTCCTTGGTTGCATGTAAAGTCATCTCTTCTACTACGAAGGGCATGAAGGAAGCCCACCAAGAAAAACATACCAATTGAACTAGGACGTCATATTGCTTGTGGTTTGAAAACATAGTGCTTTAATCAAAAAAATTGGAAAACCAACATTCAACATCATCATCAAAATTTCAAACCCCTTAGTTAGAGCAAATACCTTTGAAAAAACCCAAGAACTATTGCTTACCCTGGGGATTATGTCCTTAGAGGTTTCTAAGTAATTGGGTTTACATCTTAATTTTCTCTTACAAAGGTCAACATTAGGCAACCCTTGTCCTGATTTCTTGGAACTTCCACATAGCACTTTGTGGGATGAAAAGAAGTTGTGACATTGGACATTAAGTTTGAAACATAATCAAGTGTCAGTTTTTTGTAAAAAGAAGTCATTAAAACAAAGATAACAAATTGGACACCACACATGTGCTTGTTTATCTTTTTATCGTCTTTCGAGAAAATATTGGTATTTTGGGTTTGAATTACTCTTAGAGAAAGCAATGTTCTTCACTATCTTGGTCTTGTAAACAAGTTCTTCCTAGGTTCATTTAGGATAAAATAAAACACCTCATACATTTCAAACATTCATCATATCCATCCCACCAATCAACTTTAGAGCTTTGGAAACATCATTTTCAAGACTTAGGTACATCCTTAAATCATCAAAATCAAAATCACCTTGTTTAGTTAGGTGTAGGGGAATGCATCCTTTCTCATACATTTAATTGAAATAGAAATCCTTTGAACAAATTCATCCTAAGATCACATCCAACATCTTAGGGTTTACAAGTTCATTATTTAATCAAAACAATCAAAACCAAACCCTAAGTTTAGCATTGATCCAAAGTCACTAAATGTTCAACACTCATATCATTTCCCCTTTTCATCCTTCATCTCGTCATTGGTCCTAAGAACCTTAAAGTTCATTTTTGCAACAAGGTCAAAACACAAGAGGAACATGCAATACAAAATTGATCCATACATCATGAGTAATCCAAGTCAAACAAAAATTCAAAGCCTTACAATGTTGATTGATTATCAAAAATTACATCTATACAAACCATACATGGGATCATTACCTTTGACAAATTTCAATAGTAAAACAAGTGTAAGTATTCCCAAATCAAAGATTGGAACACATTTCCCAATGGTAGATCTAAATCCAAACCTACAAATCCACCAACTAAACAATCAATGCATGAGCCTTGAAATGAACAACATCATCCCACCAAATCCCTACATGCCAAAGGAGAATATACCAAGTACAAGTTTTTGAAACATGAATCTGGAAAAATTTGGGATAGATACATTTGCAAATCATACGAACATTCCAAACATGAACAAAGGTCAATTTCAACCTATCATGCCAAATCTGAGTGTCATCGCAAATCAGAACATTGTCCAAAATCAAACACAACTACACACTCCAAATCTGCTTAAACAAGAGCCAAATCAACTATATCAAGGGAGTCAAGATCAAAATCAAGAAAAAATTTGGTGAGATCAAATTGTTGAACTTTCCAAAATAGTTGAGTGATTATGCCAAGGGAAATCTCCACCACCATTACCTATATCATTCCTTGGTTTAGGGCTTCCCCCTTTACCTAGCACCAATCACTCCATCCAAATCAATCCACCTAACATCAATCAATCCATCACATCAAATCCTTTGAATATATCATCAACATCGCACCAATAGATGGTATCTAATCAAATGACAACATCAATCCCAAAAAATCAAAATATGGTCTCCCAAGGACCTATCACCTCGGTCATTCCAACCATCACTATCCCTTCAATCATTCCAACCACCACTATCATGCCCATCACATCTCAACCCCTCACTACCATGATCACTTCGAGCGTATCTCAAATACTTTTCACTATATCCAACATGATTCTGAATCCACCCCGACCCCCACCACCCCCAACTTCCACCACATCAAAATAATACAACACAACATTACAAGTTACTTTCCAAAGGGGGTTCCAACAATATCTAGCCAGAAAACAAGCAACACAAGATCAACAAGTGCAACAATCCTCTCAAGTTTCCCAAGCCTCTCAAGCTACCCAACAAACACAAACACAAACACAAAAAATGATAATTGTTGAGAACAAGGATCAAGATCAATCCATCACTGAGCACCTTGAAGTTGTGTCTACTTTGTCTGAAGATCAAATCAACATATGTCAAGAGTCTCTTTTCAATCATGATCTAAATCCACCAACCAACAATGATCCAATTCAAGAAATGTCCACATCACTTGAACCTATGGTTGAAGATGTTCACATTCTCTTGGCCTCAATTGTTGAAAACAATGATCAAGACCTCTCCATCGATGAGCACCTTGAAGATGTTTCCACTCCATCCGATGATCAACTCACCATACATCAAGAGCCACTTTTTATTGATCTATTTCAAGGAGTGTTAAGATTATTTGATCCTATTGACATAATGGACAATCCATCGACCAATGATCATGATGAAAATGTCTCTACATCATCCAATGTGTTAGAGGACATATGTCAAGAATTTATTATGAAGCAAGATCAACCTCTTTCACCAAAGTCTAGCAATGGTCCATTCCAAGACATGTTTACCCCTCATCCAATGTGTTAGAGGACATATGTCAAGAATTTATTATGAAGCAAGATCAACCTCTTTCACCAAAGTCTAGCAATGGTCCATTCCAAGACATGTTTAACCTCATGGCTATAGATACTGAAGGAACCTTGAACTCGACACTTGAGGATATTGAACCACTTACCATGCCTAATGGAGATATCCAAGAATTATTTGTAAGAAATCCATCCTTTGAAACTGACTCATGTCAAGAACTTGATCCAAAGCATGTTGAAAGAAACTCCGAAATCATTCAAGATTGAGAATTTGTATCTTCGAGCTACTATAATGATCTAATGGAAACTTTCCTATCCATACAAGATGTCGCAAATGATGATCACATCAGAATAATGCATATTCATCCATCTACCCATGAGATGCTTTCTATGGATGGACACGTAGATGATCTTCATTCAAAACATGATTCCTTTACTCCTGACATTACAACACAAAAAGAGAAAGTTATTGAGTTTTCAACATCCGTATCAGATATATCCAAAATCAAGGATGAAGACATTATATATGGAGATATCCAACATTATCCGCTCAAGGAAACAAGTCAGATAGAACATCCAGAGTTAGCAGAGCAGCAAATTGAAACAATTTCATCTACAATGGTCATTTATCAGAGAGGGCATTCTAAAAAATAACTCTGAAAATAGAAAAAATTAAAGCATGAAGGCACTAGTACCACTATATTGGGGGAAACTTTTTCTAAAGCAAATGTCAACATAGGGAGCACAAAGAATCCTTGTGATGAAATTGATGCCAATACTACAACTAGCCACGTCATGAATCTTCATCCACCCATCACCCCATCCATGAATTGGGACCAACTTCAAAAGAAAGATTTGAATCAAGGTACGAAGAACATTATCAAAGCAAAAGAAGCTAAGAACATAATTGACAAATCAAATACAAATGGATACCAAAGAATACAAAGAAAGATCATCCCTATCAAACTCCATAAGTCAAAGAAACTATAGGGAAAAATCAAAAAGGGAAAAGTATCCATCAAAGATGTCCACAAAAGTAAAAGAAGGCTATTCAAGTGATGAACAAAGTGTATCAAGTAGTTGGTCCTAATTCCATGCACACTTTTGTATCCACCCTTCATTGCTCATCTTCCCAAGTTTGGAGAGTCAAAGGTTCCAAACTGTCAACCAATCCATCTCTTATCCCTAAACAGACTCCATCCACACCTCCATGCATGATACCCAGTTCTCACATTGACCGTGTATTGGCAAAGACCCTTCATCATAAGGATTCTAAAGGCACTCTATCGCGACGTGTGCATAAAGACAAAGTTAACTCCAATATTGATAAAGTGAATGAGGAATCCCAAAAGCTGTATTCAAGTGCACGTATCTTAGCAAAGCAACTTCTTTAGGTAGGATACTGATGGCACATTATGAAAGAAGCATCTACATCAGCATCACAAGGTGGTTCGACATGAGCTTAAAATCTTTCAAAAAAATTAAAAAAAATTAAAAAAATGAAAATAAAAAAAATAAGAAAATGGATTGAAAATAGTAAAGATAAAAACCGTCCTCTAGTGAAAACCACTACTGGCGCTTTGGGCAAGACCATGATGAAAACCTAGAAAACAAGCATCATGTGTAGAATCGAGCATCTGCCTATGCCAGTTTAGGAGAAAGCATCTTATCCCATCCATAATAAATCTAGCATCCCATCCATCTTAGCCATAATAAATCCATTCATCCATAAACCATTGATCCAATCCATTTTCATCCATCTGCATCCATCATCCAAGTTATCTTGATCTTGATGAAATTTTGGGGCACACTTTTACCCTTCTTATGGTAAACATCTTGACATGGGTCATTTTCATTGATCCTATCCTATGCAGCATTATTTGAACCATGAAGCATATCCAAATGAGCATTCTTTATCCAAACACCTTATCTTATCGCAAGATAATCATTGGCATCCTTTGCATGCTTTCCATATCCATCCATCCATCCATTCACCTATCCAAGCATCCACACATCACATTCCATACATTGCTAGACATTGAGGGAAGATATTTACATCTTGCTTTGAGAATAAAAATTGATCTATATCCTCTGACTAATGTGGTGATCCGAACATTGGAAAATGTGAAACCAAATTGGTCAAAGCATTTGTGATCCAAAATCCAAATTACTAGCCCATGACATATTTTGGTGAAAAGACATTCCTTATCAAGCTTCATCTTCCATCAAACATCGATCCAAACAATCAATATCAATTGCATCTAACACACCCTTCAAATGTCACATCAAATCATTCAAATAAATTTTTTTATGAATCAAGCTTCATCAATCCTAATCAATCAAATGCAATAAAAAAACCATCATCTTAGGATATCCTTGTGTTTCTTAGCAAAATCCTTCCATTTTTGTGTATCCTCAACAATGTTATCATCATCATCAATCCATCAATTCGATTAGTCAACCTTAGCTTGCTTTTCAACAAAAATCCTAAATAGAGCACTAATATCATCACACACATCCATATCCAAATCATCAAAATCATGCAAAAAATCCAAAAATATCCAAAACATCAAAAAATTAAAAACATCCAAAACATATCAAAAATCCAAAAAAACTCAAAAAGCAGAAAACATCAAAAATATTGGAATCCAAACTACGTCATCTTTGAGCTTAAACATAGGTAAGGCTAAATCTTTGATCAGCCCCCGAGACATCAAAATCCAAAAACATTCTAAAAAACATCAAAATCCAAAAACATTCTAAAAAAATCAAAAATCAAAACATTTGTAAAATCTTGAAAACACTAAAAACAGCCTCAAAACATCTCAAAACCGTCAAAAACATCCAAATATTTGAAAAAATCCATCCATACCATTTCTCTTTCACTCACAATAATCGATCATCCATAATAAACTGATCATCACCTTCATCCTTCGACAACACAAACATAAACAATCACAGCAATCAGCAAAAGCAAACTTCAATTGAAAAAATCAAAATTGAAACAACAAACCTTTAAACACAAAATCAAAATCTTGATCATTTTCAAACATTTCAGTCAACCTTATATCAATAGCCTATCAATCAACTTATCAAACCATCATCATCCTATACAATGCATGTCCTAGGATATATCGTTCTGACAATGGGCATCATTTTGGATATCACTTTGGATTCTTATCCTATCAAAACACATTCCTTTGGCTAGAAATATGAAGAAAATTGACTTGTTTGTGTACTTGATCTTTTCATTTGATTTATCTTATTGCACTCATTCTAAGGACCTCTCGATGATATCAGAATGAAGGATTTAGAGAGATAGGAATGGGGAAATGATCATTATCTTTTGTCTGTTGTGCTTGTTGGACGTTCTTGTAAAATAACTTGGCGAATACTTGCTTTGTTAGGTATGTCCTAGCAAGGTTTCTGTATGTCAAGTGTGAACAAGAATACTCCTATCTGCTTGGCGAGTCAAAGTACATCGCACTAGGTACAACACCATCCTGGTTCTTTATACCTTGATGCATCATATCTACGTGTATTATCAAACATAAGGTAAGTAGCCCTTTTAAAATCCCAATCCTTGATATGAAAATCATCATCATTTATCATCATCATCATCTCTAATAAAGTTTTGTCAGATCATGGACTTGTTGGATCCTCTTGTCATCATCTCATTTCTGCACTAACATAACATCACCAATGCATCCATCATGCATCCATCCTGCATCCACAGACCATCATCATCTTGCATATCATCTAACATGCATGTTCATCATCATAATATAGATCTGTTAGTCTAAGCATCTACATAAAACATCCATTGCATAATCATAGCATATCATATCATCCATTTCATCCAACTCATACATCATATCATTGTTTAAGTTGTTTAAGATAATATAGATTTGTTATTCTAAGCATCTTAAAATAATCTCATTTGCATCATCATCGGAATCATCTGTACCATCCATTTTGAGCCTCTTTATCATGAGATCGACCCTTAAATTGAATCTTTTTGCTCAATCTCTCGAGGGGGCAATGTACCAGTGTACTCCTTTCCACTGGAGCAACCAAAAAAATCTAATTTTTTTTGAATTTTGATAGCGTCAAGTTTATTCTTTGAACCAACGCAACAAGTGCATTGCTTCAAAGAGGGGCAAAATGTAGGCATGCAAAATTAGCATTATGCATTTGATCAAATTAACACTCGTCCATTCATCAAGGTAAATTAATTTCAATCTCCTAAGGTCATTTACTTAAATCGAATAAATTAATTTTATTTAATTTAATCCTATCATTCCCTCTTTGATTAAATAAACCAATCATTTATTTAATTAAATATCAAATCATCATTCATCTCCCTTTGATTTGATTTAAACCCCTAAATCAAGTTAAATTGGTCAAAACATCCTAATCATCATCCTAGCTAATTAATCCTGATTAAATCTAATCTAATGCATGTCACATCCTAACCACTTGCATTCACTAGATTTTTCCACTTGCACAAATAAATCAATTTATTGATTTATTAAATCAACAATTTCACTCAACATGGCATTTTCCCTCAAATTTGAATTCAAAATATAGTGGACATGTACATCCAACAGGGCATTTAATAGGTCTTACATGTCTCTTACATGTCCCTTGCACAAGTCAAACCAAGCATTAACTATCAAATTCAAATTTGAAATTCCCCCCTCTTGGGCACATTTCCCAAATCTTGCACATGCATCAACCACTCACATGATGACAAGTGTCCTCATCTCATTGGCTTAATATTTAGTCCCACATGCTCCATGTTGAGCACTCTTAGCCTTTGAAAATCTATAAATGAAAGCTTCATCTTTGATCAAATCCGCCACAATCTCCACAAATCTCCACAATTCTATCATTTCATCTTCACAATCTCTTGCAAAGTCACTCTCCTTGAGAACTGATTTTTCCCATCTTACTCCATCATTATCATTGGAATTATATCATTTAGCTTAACTTAATCAAGGATTGGGAAAGGTATTCTTTCCATAGAAGCACCAATCCAATATGAGATGACTCACTTCATGTTTTTCATGTGCTTATTTAGCTTACTTTGGTCATTTGTTTACATTTAAAAGCATTGATGTATCATTTCATATGGATGTTTTTATTTGCTTTGTTTTAAACTAATCACGCTATTGTGTGTTGTTTGTTTTGAGCAAATGCAGATTTTACCATCTATAGTTATTACAACAATAAGCACTACATGTAAACCATACAACAATTAATGCTAATGCTAAGATGACAATATTTTGTAAAGGTGCAAGTTCAATCATTGTTTTCGTGCTTCTGTGAAAGTGGTTGGAGGTTATTTTTATTTTTTTGCATGGGGTGATGGTTGCAAAAGCAATACAAGAGTCTCAACTCTAATAATTTTTTCCTAAAAAATGAAACACAATAAAAGAAGGTCGGCTCTCCACCCTACCATATTGGGTCATGGAGCCTCATAGGCTCTCACCAAACCCATAAGCAAGAACATACATTCTCCACCAATATGATCACTGGTGAAACAAATGTTTCTTATTGCACTTAATATAAAAATAATTAACACCACACAAAAACCATAAATGAAACAATATTGGTTTCAATAGTGACCTATATGAAAAACCTATAAAACAGATGAATTCATAGTAACAAACCCATGTAAAAAAAGAAAAAACCACACAAAAAAAAAAATTTCAACACCTTATAAAAAATGAAACAATATAGTCAAAGCTAAAGAAAAAAAATCAACAATTCCTTATGGAAAAAAACATAAACTGTATAACATTAACTATTTTACTATGTTGAAACCATCACTACAAAAGAATAGATACATATGTTTCAATTGAGAGTTGCAGTTTTCCTATTCGAGAGCATCATTGTGCATTTATTCTATCTATGTATGTGTGCGATAAAATAAGTTATGTAACTATAGCAATATCAAAGATAGCTTTATGAACTCACATGTAGCAGCAATATACTCTAAACTTAGCCAACATAAGAAGATTAAAACCACATAAATGAAATGACAAAATTTTGATTACATTTTGCATTTTAACCATGTGCAATGATCAACTGTGGAATAAATAAAATTAGAAAAGAGGGAAAAAAACACAAAATAGAAGAATTCACAGTAGCATGGAACCCATGCAAAAATAAAAATAAAAAATAGAATTGGTTGAATGCTAGATTTTAATATTTTATGTATATATGAATTTTTTCTACATCTAATTTCACATACATACATATCTTCACGTAGGGAAAATGAAATGAAAGAAAAGAAAAGAGGGATTTCTCTCCATGATTCCATAGTTTTGTGAGAGCCCATGACACTCCATGATTCAATATGGTTGGGTGGATAGCATGCTTTTTTTTGTTGTGTTTCATTTTATTTCCCCTATGTGCGGATATGTATGTATTTCATAGTAGATGCAAACAACATTGATACATACTGATCCCTGTGTTTATTCTTTTGGGATATTCTTCAAATGGTAAGTTGTATTTTAAGTGTTATAGGGAACATTAATGCCACCATTGATCATAGTGATGAACATTGCCATTTTTTGTTGTGTTTCATTTTATTTTCCCTATGTGCAGATATATACGTATGTCATAGTAGATGTAAACAATATTGATACATATCGATCCCTATGTTTATTCTTTTGGGAAATTTTTGGAATGATAAGCTATATTTTAAGTGTTAATGGAACATTCATGTCACCATTGATCACAGTGATGGACAATGCCTTGTTTAGTTGTATTTCATTTTATTTCCCCTATGTGTAGATATGTATGTATGTCATAGTATATGCAAACAACATTGATACATAGTAATTCCAATGTTTATTCTTTTGGGACATCCTTGGAATGATAAGCTATATTTTAAGTGTTATATGGAACGTTGATGTCACTATTGATCATAGTGATCGATAATGTATGTTCTTGCTTCGTTGTTTTACAAGAACATAAGTTGTTTTCAAAATGATCTATAAAGTGTTTCCCAAATCTACCTCATCTTGCTTGATTTCTTTTAGCTACCTTCTTTGTCTAGCCACTATTAAAATCCAAAAAGATTGTTTTAGAGGAAAAAAAAATAGAAAGTAGAAGAATTCACAATAACAAACACATGCCAAAAAAAAAACAAAATGGGTTGCATGTTGGGTATGAATATTGTCTATATATAATAATTTTTTTTGTGTCTATATTCACATACGTAGATATCTGCACATAGGGAAAATAAATTGAGTCACAACAAAAGAAAAAATTCTCTCCATCCTACCATAGTTTGGTGAGAGCCTATGATGCTCCATGACCCAATATGCTTGGGTGGATAGCATGCCTTATATTGATGTGTCTCATTTTATTTTCCTATTTGTAGATATGTATGTATTTCAAAATAGATGTAAACAACATTCAAACTGTACCATAGAAAAATTGATCTTGGAGATTTTTATGTTCATTTAGGTCTTTCTCCTATGATGCTTGGCTTATTTTTCTTAGATTTAATGTTGAAATGTAATGTAAACATTCACATTAGGTCTTAAATATTAAAATTATGATGTCTTGTGAAGGTGTTGTTAAGTGTTGTAACACATTTATACACTTTTCTAGACTCTTCTTATTATAATTCATCTAAAAATAGCCTTTTAATCACTTATTAATTCCTATTATAAAGTGTTGTAAAGTCTTGGAACAATATTTCACACTTTTTTAAGCTTTTCATCACCAATTACACCTTTCTTATGCTTTATTTGGCCCCTTTATGCACTTATAGGCCTTAGTTAAGTGTGTTTTCTAATTCAAACCCGACAAACAACATTAAAATCAACTTAAATCCTGACACTCACCTACAAGCCTAGAGTGGGACCCATTCACCATGGGTGGTTAATGAGTCCCTCTTGTCTCCAAATTAAAAATAATTCAAAATTTCTTTCGGGTTTTTATTCAAAAAGACCTTATGTCAACTTGTGATATTGTATTACTCTGTAATTAGGGTATAATTGTGTATATATAAGTTTTTTTCCATCCATTTCAACCCCCCATTCATTTTATTCACTCATTCAACATAAATTAGCATTCTTGATTTCAATTCATCATAACATCATTCAATCAAGCACTTATCAAGCATCTTGGAGCAGCCATTGACATATATTCAAACTTCTTCTACAAGAATTTGGTGAGTTTAGGACATTTTCATATTTTTTATTCATCATTTCTTCTCCATTCCATTCCATTCCATTTCTTTATCAAGGGTTTGATTACCAAAGTGGGATTTGACCAAGGAAAATCCCTATACTCTAAACTTTAACCATTTTTCCCTCTTGGTATGTGTGTTTGTAGCTCTTGTAGGTAGATTTCTCAAAAGAATAGGTGTTGAAAAGTGGTTTACAAGCAATCAAAGTGTTTCAAGTCAACCAAACCCTAATTCAAGCTTGGAGACAACCTACAACCCATTTTTTTTAAATTTGATTTCATCAACCTGACAAGAAGACAAGTGTTGATTTGGATCTATAGAATTGACCTTTGAATTTATAGAATTTTTGAGGCTTGAAACTGATTCGCCATTAGTGGTGAATGAATCCCACCTATAGGGTAGAGAAATTTATTTTGTTAGAATCCAGTTCTCAACAGTCAGAAAGCAGTTTCAGGTCCTTTTACCAATAAGAGGACTAATTCGCCATCAATGGCGAATGAGTCCCACTAGTTATCAATACTGATTTTTTCTAGTCTCTAAAACCTTTTAGGATTAGCATTCAACTTCCAGGTGCACTCTATTAAACCTAATTCAATTTTTTTTGCATTGTTTTAAGTTTTAGGGTATGTGTAGGATCATGATGGGCCAAAAAGTGGCATAATGATGGGTATTTGTAGGGTATGTGGATGACAACCTCTTTTTTACCAAAAATTGATGAAATGAAAATGGTTTTTAAAGGTTATTCTCAGCTTTCCATTAATATTAATTATTCTTTACTTTTAATTTAACAAATAATTATTATTTATTTTCTATTTGAATTATGACTAAAGTGTTGATTAAAAAACATTTATAGCTTTCAAACGGTATCATATTTTTTGAATCCAAAACATGCATCACATTCTATACTTCACATACTATAGGATTAAAAAAAAAAATGAATTTCATGAAGTTTTGACTAAGTTAAGGTGGTCAAACATATGAGTTTTTATATTTTTTAGAAGTTCTAATAAAAAATTGATAATTAATTATTTACTTGGAAAAAAATTACAAAAAAATATGCATCACATCTAGACATGAGTCCTCTACTTATGTCTAAAATCTTATTAAAAAAAATATAATTTTATTGTGGTTAGGATGGTCAGACAGACACCTACTTATTTTTTCCCTGAAATTTAAGTACTACTGCATTGAAATTTCAAATTTTCACCAAATAGATTTATTTTTTACATTTAAAGGGTGCTGCCACAATAGTGGTTTACAATTTCTAGGAGGAGCTTATTTTGGCTAAAATCACATATTTTTAGAAAATATAATGATTTAAGCCTTAAAAATTTCTATTTTAAGAATTCCAATTGAAGAGGGTTTGATCAAATCACCTTAGATCAAACCCCATTGGATAGAACCTCGCTAGTTTTAAACCATACCTATAAATGAGTCTCCTTTACACCTATCAAAATGCTGATAAAAAATCACTTTTGATTTAGCTTTTGGGGCATCAAATGAATTCATTTGAAATTTATTTTAAATGATTATGGTATTCCTCAAAATGAGCTATCCAACGAATATAATTTTAATATGTTTTGGTTTTGTTATGTATTTGTTTTTTTAGTTTTATTAAACATAGGTTTTTCATAGAAAATGAATGTCTTTTTCTTCACATTTGAAAAAATAGCAGATTATCAAAAAAAATTGAAAAATATGAGTGCACCAGATATTGAAGTCCTTGATCTAACAAAAAAAATAAATTGAATTTTGACATATACAAAAAAAGTTACACATTATATGGTCGCGCTATGTTTAAATTGTAATTAGTTTGACTTTGAAATTTGATTAAGGTAAAAATATTAAATAAAAAACTATCTAACCAAGTGGAAGCACTAGATATCAGAGTTACAAATCTAAATTAAAGAATTATAATTTTATCCTTCATGGAAAAAAGTTATGCATTATACCATCACTTTTAAAAAATGTTGTTTTTTGAAAACCAATTTTTGTGGGAGATGGAAAAAGAAGTGCAATTTGATTCCAAAATTTTGAAAAAAATATTTTTAGAATCTACAGAGAAAATTTGATGAGACTCTAGTTTGCACCATCTTCAAATTTCTCACTTATAGGTTTGTGAAGATTTAGTTAAAAATAATAATTTCAGTGTTTTGTAAACCACTATTGTGGGATCACCTAAAAACCTAGTAGTTTAGAAACTACATTCAATTTGCTAAAAATTCTATTTTTACATATTTTTGAAATAATATAGATAACTTATTCAAATTTTTATGTCAAGTTGCCTAACTTTGATTTTTCTAAAATTTTTGCCACTTAAGGGCCTATTTTTTCCATGATGATCTTGCACATACCCTTTAGTTCATTTTTCCATACCTCACTATGGTTTTAAACATTACATATTTCATTAGTTTTTCATTAATAATAAATCAATTTCATCATTCAGTTGCATTGAGATCATTGAATTTAGGTATAATTTCATCATATATACATTATTTTGAGTGAACCACCAAGATTTTAAGGGTATGTGTAGGATCATGATGGACCAAAAAGTGGTGATATGATGGGTATATGTAGGGTATGTGGTTGATGACCTTTTTAACCCAAAATTGATGAAATGAAAAGGGTTTTTAAAAGAGATTCTTAGCTTTCCACCAATATAAATTATGTTTTACTTTGAATTAAAAAAATAATTATTAGTCATTTTCTATTTGAATTATGACTAATGTCCTGATTAATATGTTGATTGAAAAATATATTTAGCTTTCAAATGGTATCTCATTTTTTGAATCTAAAACATGTGTCACATTCTATGATTTGCATACTATAGGATGAAAAAAAATGAATTTCATGAAGTTTTGACCAAGTTATGGTGGGTAGACATAATTTTTTTTATATTTTTTAAAATTTATAATAAGAAATTCATAACTAATTGTTTACTTGGAAAAAAATTACAAAAAAAAATGCATCACATTGGGACATGGGTCCTCTACTTATATATAAAATATTATAAATTTTATTATGGTTAGGGTGGTCAGACAAACACCTACTTCTTATTTTCCCCCTAAAATGTAAGTACTACTGCATTGAAATTTCAAACCTACTAGTTTAGAAACTACATTCAATTTGCTACAGATTCTATTCTTACATATTTTTGAAATAATATAGATAACCTATTCATTTTTTACGTCAAGTTGCCTAACTCTGATTTTTCTAAAATTTTCACCACTTAAGGGCCTAACTTTTCCATGATGATCTTGCACATATCCTTAGGTTTTTCGGTTCTATCTCTCTCCTTTTAGGTGAAAAACCCTAAGAGTGCAAGAGTAGTACATAGAATCATCCAAAAATTGATGGTTCATTTTGGTGAACCTACATATTGAGCACGTTATCTTTCTAATTTGTATTGCATTTACATCCTATGATTCATAGCATCAGTCTTTGCATTAGATTTTTGCATTTTTTTTGCATCCTAGGAATTATCAGCTTGCATTAGTGAATATATCATATAGATTTCACTCTTGCATCTCAAACAATTACAAAAGCTGAAATTCTACATCTACATATTCATTTTGCATCTAAAACACATAAAAATCACTTTAATTTTTTTGAAAAATATAAAAAATATCTTCCTTGAAATCATTCACCACCCTCGGAAAATCAGTCCACCTACACATTTTAAATTACATTTTATGGGCATTTACTACATTTTAGTTTTCTTTTGTTGCTTTTTTGTTCCAATTTATAGAATTTATGTTATTTGCATTTTACTCCTAGATTGCATTTCCTTTGCATCCACCCCACCTCTTGTGGTACATGTATGAGTTTTTGGTGCCCTATTGAGCATAATTTAGTGAGAAGAAGTTCTTGACTCATGGCATCCCACAATAACACACTTGTTGTGGACCTTGGGTTGTCTTGAGCTCCTACTCCTGGTATGGACAATGGTCCATTAGGAATGGATCCTACCACTAGTAAACCTTTACCTTCACATAAATGCATGTTGACACACAAACCAATCAAGATAAATTCATTAGTATTCATGAGGATTTTATGCATTCACAACAAGATTTATGCCTTAAAAACATTTTCATCACTATCATACCTACCATAGAAAACTTTCATCACTTGATTGAAAGTGACGATGGCTTAAAAGTTATAAAAATAATTGTTGAGATATACAACAAAAATTTTCCTTCCATTTCCCAACTAGCCCACACTATGATTAGCCAAGGAGGATCCCAAATTACTCCTCCTTCAACCATAACATCTGTACTCGCCTATACCACTCCTCAAGTTATAACAACCATGCAACAGGTTAGTCATGTGACTCCTTTCACTATTCTAAGTAGCATTCTTAGATCTTTTGTGGCATTAAAAATTCCATCCTCCACCACCTTCACCCCTCTTAGTGTTCCCTCTAGTTTTCTTAATATTACATACACTTCATCACAATTCTCTCTTCCACCTCATACCACTTACATTCACCCTCTAATTACACAACTCTTTAACAATGTTTTCTCCATGCAACAACAAATAACCACCATAAGCCAAAGTCAAAATGTTCCATGCACATACTATGTTCATAGTAGCACCTTTTCTTTAAAGATCTTAATAACACCGATGGCACAAGCAATTGAGATGCCTAGGTTTGAGAAATATAGAGCTAAAGGAGACCCTACTAGTTATTTCAATTCCTATACATCCTTTTGCAATGATTTTATCCTTGATGATAAACTATTAGCCAAACTATTTCCTAAGAGCTTAAAGGACACTGCATTGGAGTAGTTTTCAAACTTTCCCAATTATTCAATCTGATCATTTAATGAACTTTTTGATGCCTTTATAAGTCATTTCCAAGTACATATGACTCCCAAAAATATAATGGCTGATTTAATGAAATTTTAAAAAAATGTGGATTAAAAAGTAACTGATTTCATTTCACACTATCAGTCATTGTGTGGTCAAGTAGATGTCAAGATTCCTAATTCACATCTCCAAAAGATGATTATAAAATACTTGCACACACACCTTCAAGATAAGTTGAACATGATGAAATTTCCTTCATTCATGCATTTATGCACAACCCTTTGTGACTATCACAACTCGGTTACTAGTCGTGATTCAAATTCTACTTCTAGATGAGCTCAGAAGTTTGAACAAAGCAACCAAAAAGAGGCTTCTTATAGTTCAATACCACTCCCCAACAACCAACTTGACTAGTGCATAATCAAGTGGTCATTGTTAAAGAAATGGTTCCCTTTACCTATGGGGAATTGAAGAGACAGTTTACCCCCTTACCTGACACTCTCCATAACATAATGAAACAAATGCTACAATAATAGATGATCACTTTACCTATCGTTAAACCATTTGATCCCACCATGCCTTTACCCTCCACCTTTAAAATGAATGCTTATTTTCATTTTCATTTCCAAAATAGGTATCACATAGAACAATGTAAACATCTCAAAAACTTAGTTCAAGACCTCATTGATTCTGGCCATTTGTCCATTACAGGTGTCAATGATCAAGGCAATAAGTCTATTGCACCCCCCAATTAGAATTTCCAAATTTTTACCAACCCCATGCCTAAACACAATGTTTCCTTTGTCAAAGCTAGTGAACCTTCAAATACTCATGTGATGAATATTGATACAAATACTAAATAACATGATATTACTCCAAATGTTAACCATGTTAATCCTATGGATGAACTTGTGGGTAGGATAGATGTCCCTCATAAGGGCCCAACCAACAAATCTCTTGATATTATTTTTTCTTCTCATGATATACTTAAAAATCTTCTTGATGGTCCTCTTTACATAGCTATTTGCATGTATGATAGGCCCACTAATGGAATATTAATAGATCCCACTTGTGGTGATAGTGTGATCACAAAAGAATATTTTTAGTATTACATGAGCTTTATCAAGATGATTATGATAAAACAACCACATGGATTAAAGCACGTACTAGTTTTTCATGCCCTACAATCAAATCAATCATACTCCAATTACACATAGGACCTACGAAATTGGATGTATCATTTTCTATCATTCCACAATTGGAACAATTTTGTCTATGGCTAGATCATCCTTGGCTTCACTCGATGAAAATCGTCCCTTTAGTTGTTCACAAATGTTTGAATTTTCTACATGGAAATGTGATATTTACCATACACCATACTGGTTTTAATCCATTTTCTTCTACATGTAATTTCTCCTTAGAGTCCTTTTGTCTTGAACCTATAGAAACCATAGCCCCTTACAAGGACTTATTTTTCATAGCTTATCAAAAGTTCAAATCCAAATGAATAGCTTAATTGTGTCTTTTCTTGATGTCCCCATCCACGTCTGCTACTCCTATCATATATGAGACAATGCTTCAACATGAATCCAACCTTTAACAAAAAATTCAACCTCCAAAGAAAGAAACAATAAACACTTCACCTTCATTGTCTAAATTCCCACAAGATAATGAAACCAACTCTATCATGCCTGCTCAAATAAAAAAGTGTATAAAGCCAAAGAGAAAGTGATTGAACCATCTCCTTCAATTCCTTCCCTTCCTCCTCAGGAAGAAAATGAGCCTATGGTGGATCAACCCACTCTTACACATCAATAACTTCATAAATGAATTAAACAAAACCGTGGTGTTAGGGAGTGTAGGCATCGTCATTGTCTCCTTGCTCGTCAATCTCAAATGGAAGAAAACATGGAAAATCAACCTCCACATTTGAAAAAAAAAAACCCAATCACTCTCCTCCTCCTACCCCACCAAAATAAATTACATCATAAATATCACAACAAAATGATCTGATACAACAAACACAACTCTTGATACATCCTTCATGGGAAATTACCCTTCATCTGCCTATCATGATTAATATTGATGATGATGATGAGGAGATCTCAAAAATACATGAAGAGGTGCATAATGATCTAAATTCTTTATTTTCATTTATCATGAGCTTAAATTATAAATATCCTACTCCAAGTGAAGAAGTTGGTACCTACCCTAGTTTGACACTTGCAATTCTCCCTTTGGATAGTCAACTGCCCTCACTATACATTGAATATGATTGGGATGTGGATGACTTGTTAGATGGTTGAATTACATTTGCATTACTTTCTCCTTTTAAATTTTTCATTTTTCTTGGGTGTTCTTGTATGTGTATATCGTGTTCCCCCGTAATGTGTGTTTGATGTTCTCTCCCTTTGTTCACTTCTTCTATTTGTACCTCTATTCTTCTATATGTTGTACATTTTACCATTTGTTTTTTGTTTTTGTTTTGTATTCTCATTTTGGAGATGATGCAAAGCATTGAGATTCCCTAAGTATCTTCCATGTTGACCCAATTGGTCCCCTTTCCTTTTTTCTACTTTATCTTTTCATATGTTTCCTTCTGGGGATGATGCAAGGCATTGAGACAAAAATTTATGCTTCATGTTGACCCAAATTCTTTTCATTTTCTTTTCATTTTTGTTTTTCATTTTAGGGGATGATATAAAGTGTTAAGACCACAATGTCTTTTCCATGTTGACCCAAAATAGACTTTATTTTTCTTTTGTTTTCACTCTCTTTGTGTCATTCTTCTAGTTTTATGTGCTTTGGGAAATGATGATAGTTCCAAAATATTTAATCAAAACATTGGAGTAACGAACATACTAACCCCAAATACATAGATCCCTTATGTGTTTGGTGTGTTCCTTTCTTGGGAGAAACTCCCCTTTCTTTTGTTTTCTTTTTCGTTTACATGAAGCAACTTTACTCAAAAACATATGACTTGGAATAGGGCTTTCCAAGTTGGCTCTCATGTCTTATTTATTTTTTCATTTTTCCTTCAATACTTTAAAGTAATTGCTCATAGAACGGTGTGTAGAAATTCCTTTAAAGTGGGGCCATACATTGGCATTATTCATTTTTTCATTTTTTTGGTTTTTACTGCAACCTTGTCATTTCATACAATGTGTTTGTCACTTTGTGAATGAAATTTGGTGTGATTTCCTTAATAAGTGTGATCTATCTTAGCATATTACATTCCTCTTAGTGGCCTAATGTGACATACTGCATCCCCTAAGTTGTGAATATTCTATTATTTGATTGGTCCTCTTTTGGAGACATTAGACACAATGTTTGCTAAGTGACAAACCTTGCATGAACTTAACAAGACTTATTTGAACATCTTTTATATTTTACATTTTTTACATTTACATGGCTACCTTGCATAATGCCACTTGCATGCTTTTGGTACCATCTTTTTTGTTCATGAGTTCTAAGCATACAAATATTTGCTTGTCTCATGAAGCATGAACTCACATTTTCCTTTGTGGCAACTTGTTAAAGTTATGAGGAGGTATAAATTTGATATGGTTGAGTGGCAAGCCCATTCCATGGCATGACTTCCCCATAGCCACTTGTGTATTTGTGAGTACATACTAGCTGAGAGTATGTTTATTACCTTATGGGCCTTCTCACCCAACAAATAGCCATGATTTCCATCACCCCAAAGTGAGTATGCATTTTATTTTTTAGACAAACAACCTAGATCTGATTCACAACTTGTTGAACCAATGATTGAAGCTTTATTCGATTTTTCCTTTTCCTCTTCCTCTTCTTTTTCTCTTTCATATGTGTGTTCCTTTGTTATTATGTTTAGTTTTCCATAGAATCTTCATCCTAGAGGCTTGATCATCCCTCTTGATCATTGACATTCCATCTTGCTAGCATGAGTGCATTCGAATCCCTCTCAATATGTATGGCTACTTTAGTGTGAGTTTGAAGCAAGTTAATCCTCCCACTAAAGTAGGGGATAAATGTACCATAGAAAAAGGGATCTTGGAAATTTTAATGGTCATTTAGGTGTTTCTCTTGTGATGCTTGGGGCTGATCCTAGAATAGTGGTTTACAATTTTTTGCCAAACTGGACACTAAAATTATTATTTTTAACTAAATCTTCACATTTGGGCACCTATAATGGATAAACTGTGAGGAATTTGAAGATGATGCAAACTAGAGTCTCTCCACATTTTGTCTGTAGATTCTAAAAATATTTTTTAAAAAAAAATTTGGAATCAGATTGCACTTCTTTTTCCATCTCCCACGGAAATTGGGTTTCTTGAGAAAACAACATTTTTAAAAAGTGACGCACACTGTATAAAGCATAAAAAAATTTCCTTGAAGGATAAAATTATAATTCTTTCAAATTTAGATTTGTAACTCTGATATCTAGTTCTTCCACTTGGTTAGATAGTTTCTTATTGAATATTTTTTGTTTAATTAAGTTTCAAAGTCAAACTAATTATCATTCAGACATAGTGTAACCATATAATGCATAAATTTTATTGTATGTATCAAATTTTTTTAATTTTTTTTTGTTGGATGGACTGCAATATCTGGTGCACTTGTATTTTTGATTTTTTTTTGATAATTTTCTATTTTTCCAAATTTATAGAGTAGATAACTTAATTTTCACTGAGAAACCTATATTTAATAAAACTTAAAAAACAAATAGATAATAAAACCAAAACATATTAAAATTATATTCATTGGATAGCTCGTTCTGAGGGCTACCCAATACTAGTTGATTTTGTGAAGTCACCTCCATTTTCATTTTCAAATAAAGCTTCAAAGTACAAAATTCTAGACAATTTTGGTGTGTCAAAGGGTGAAGGTGAAAAAAATGGTGGTTCGGGTGAACCAAGAAAATATGTTCAGTCGATCATAGGTTTGGTAAAACATATGTTCGGATGAACCACTTTAAAATACAATAAAAAAATATATACTAGAGGGGTTCGGTCGAACCTGGTAAATTGGTTCGGCCGAACCCCTTTGAAATGGATCTTTGTTTTCTCTTTTTTTTTCCATTTTTTTTTTTGTTATGGTTTTTTAATAGTTTTATTTTATTTTTTATATATTATAATATATATTATGCTTATTATTACAATATATTATAATTATAATATATAATTATTATTAATTATATATTTTTATTATAATATATAATTTTTTATTCTTATAATATTAAAATTATATAATTACATAGTAGGGGGGAGAGAGGGAGAGGGGGTAAGAGGGAGACTTGAGAGAGAGAGGGAGGAGTGGGAGAGAGATAATGGGTAGGGGGTACAAGGGTTAAGGGTAGAGGGAAGAGAGGGAGCTTGAGATAGAATTAATGAGTGAGTGAGAAATAGAGAGAGAGAGAGAGTTTAAGGCTATAGGGGAACTCGAGACAGAAGCAATGAGTGTGAGAGAGAGAGAGAGGATTTAAGGGTTTAAGGATTAAGGGTAGAGGGTAGAGGGGAGAGAGGGAGAGGGGGTAGGAGGGAGATACTTGAGAGAGAGGGGAGTGGGAGAGAGATAAAGGGTAGGGGGTACAAGGGTTTAAGGTTTAAGGGTTAATGGTAGAGGGGAGAGAGGGAGAGTAGGTAGGAGGGAGCAGCTTGAGAGAGAGGGGGGAGTGGTAGAGGGATAAAGGGTAAAGGATAGAAGGCTTTAGGGTTTAAAGGTCAATGGTTAAGGGTAGAGGGGAGCTCGAGATAGAATTAGTGAGTGAGTGAGCAAGAGAGAGAGTTTGTTTAAGGCTTAAAGGCTTAAAGGTAGAGGATAGAGGGGATCTAGAGATAGGAGTGAGTGAGAGAGAGAGAGAGAGAGACAAAGAGTGGGTCTACGAGGGAGTGGGAGAGAGTTAAGGGTAGAGGGTACAAGGGTTTAGGGTTTAACCTGGTTAAGGGTAGAGGGGAGAGAGGGAGAGGGATAGGTGGGAGAGACTTGAGAGAGATAAAGGGTAGGGGGTACAAGGGTTTAGGGTTTAAGGGTTAATGGTAGAGGGGAGAGAGGGAGAGGGGGTAGGAGGGAGAGACTCTAGAGAGAGAGAGGGGGGAGTGGAAGAGAGATAAAGGATAGAGGATAGAAGGATTTAGGGTTGAAGGGTCAAGGGTTAAGGGTAGAGGGGATCTCAAGATAGAATTAGTGAGTGAGTGAGTAAGAGAGAGAGAGGGTTTAAAGCTTAAAGGATTAAAGGTAGAGGGTAGAGGGGATCTAGAGATAGGAGTGAGTGAGAGAGAGAGAGAGAGAGAGAGATGAAGAGTGAGTCTAGGATGGAGAGACTTGGGAGAAAGAGGGGGGAGTGGGAGAGAGATAAAGGGTAGGGAGTACAATGGTTTAGGGTTTAAGGGTTAATGGTAGAGGGGGGAGAGGGAGCTCAAGATAGAATTAGTGAGTGAGTGAGAGATAGAGAGAGAGAGAGGGTTTAAGGATTTAAGGCTTAAAGCTAGAGGGTAGAGGGGATATAGAGATAGAAGGAGTGATTGTGTGTGTGTGAGAGAGAGATGAAGAGTGGGTCTAGGAGAGAGAGACTAGAGAGAGAGGGGGGAGTGGGATAGAGATAAAGGATAGAGGGTACAAGGGTCTAGGGTTTAACCTCATTAAGGGTAGATGCGAGAGAGGGAAAGGGGGTAAGAGGGAGAGACTTAAGAGAGAGAGGGGGGAGTGGGAGAGAGATAAAGGTAGGGGGTACAAGGGTTTAGGGTATAAATCTAAGTAAGGGTAGAGGGGAGAGAGGAGAGGCGTAGGAGGGAGAGACTTGAAAGAGAAGGGGGGGAGTGGGATAGAGATAAAGGATAGAGGGTACAAGGGTCTAGGGTTTAACCTCATTAAGGGTAGATGCAAGAGAGGGAAAGAGGGTAAGAGGGAGAGACTTAAGAGAGAGAGGGGGGAGTGGGAGAGAGATAAAGGGTAGGGGGACAAGGGTTTAGGGTTTAACAGTTAAGGGTAGAGGGGAGAGAGGGAGAGGCGGTAGGAGGGAGAGACTTGAAAGAGAAGGGGGGAATGGGAGAGAGATAAAGGGTAGGGGGTACAAGGGTTTAGGGTTTAAGGGTTAAAGGTAGAGGGGAGAGAGGGAGCATTAGGGTACATTGATTTATGTTTTAAATATTTGTGCAATAATTTTATAATTAGATAATACTTAATTTTAAAATTTATATAATTTCACATGGAACAATTTGATGGAACAAATATAAGTTGTATATATAATTGTATATATGATTCATGAACTTAAGAATTCCATGAAACAAATGTAAGTTGTATATAATTGTATATAATATTTTTGAACTTAAGAATTCCTTGAAACAAATATAAGTTGTATATAATTAAATGTGAGAGATGATGCTATCAAAGATTCTTGATCTTAAGAATTCCATGGAACAAATATGTACATATAATTGTAATTTATGCAAAATGATTTACAACTATGTACAAGTTACTATAAGTTTTCACTTGAACATGTATAGGGTTACAAGTTAAATTGATAATCATGGATATAGTAGGTATGTGCAGGATCGTCATGGAAAAAATAGGCCCTTAAGTGGCAAAAAAAATAGAAAAATTAAAGTCAAGCAACTTGACGTAAAAATTTGAATAAGTTATCTATATTATTTCAAAAATATGTAAGAATATAATTTGTTGCAAATTGAATGTAGTTTCTAAACTACTAGTTTTTTTTTTTTTTAAATAAAATCTATTTAGTAAAAATTTGAAATTTCAATGCAGTAGTACTTAAATTTGAGGGAAAAAATAAGAAGTAGATGTCTGTCTGACCACCCTAACCACAATAAAATGATAATATTTTTTATGAGATTTTAGACATATGTAGAGGACTCATGTCTAGATGTGATGCATTTTTTTGGTAATTTTTTTCAAAGTAAATAATGAATTATGAATTTTTTATTACAAATTTTTAAAAATATAAAAACTCGTATGTTTGACCACCTTACCTTGGTCAAAAATTCATTAAAATCAAATTTTCTTTAGTACCCCTCCATTTATGCTTATGTTTTCTATTTGCAAGTTTTCACACTGTTAGATTTTGGTACTTGGTTTGGATATTTTGATCGCTGATTTTGAGCAACAGTGGATTCACTTTGTGGAATGATGATACATTGTATTGCGATATTTGATTTATGACATGTTTGGATATAGTGTAGATGTTTCCTTCACATGTTTTGCAAAGCATAGACTGTGATACATGTTTTGGATTCCAAAAATTTGATACCATTTGAAAGCTATAGATGTTTTTCAATTAGCCTATCAATTAGGACTTTAGTCATAATTCAAATAGAAAATGAATAATAATTATTTATTAAATTCAAAGAAAATAATAATTTATATTGATGGAAAGCTAAGAATCTCCTTTAAAACCCTTTTCCTTTCATCAATTTTGGGTTAAAAAAAAGTTGTTAGCCCCATACGCTAAAAATGCCCATCATATCACTAATTTTTGGCCCATAATTATCTTGTACATACCCTAATCTAAGTCAAAGATTTTGGTTCACCCCACTCTTCAATAACATGTAGAATTTTTTGATGATCTTCATTATCTAATCTCCATTTTATTCAGCCATGTGCATGTGGAACTGCGTGAAGATGTAGGGAGGTAGCAATTATCAAGTGAATATACTGATATACCTTGTTATCACATTGATAGTCAACAAAATGAATCCCATGCCAAAAAAATTTGACTTGTTTTAGATATGTCCCTTGCACTACAACGGAACCCGCATGGTAAACATCAACCTTCTTAGTAAGAAATATGAACATGTACACCATTTTCATGCTCAAGGTTTGTACAATATTTATTTAATTTTTATAATAGTCATGCAGCACATGTGAACACAATGTATATATAATTTTAAATTCAAACTCACCTATGGAAAATGACATTCCATCACTTGTTTCTAGTTGTGTTAGCTTATTCCTCTCTTCTGTGCAATGTAATAAATAATAGCTAACACCTTCAATGTTTCCAGGCTCTCCTATGACTACAAAAACATCTATTGTACACCAAATTTACACACATAATTTCTAAAAAAATTAGAAATGTCTTTGGACTTTAAAGATCATTAACTAGATATATATAATATATAAAATTATTGAAAACTTACACATGTACCTTTTCTAACATATGGTCATAATAAATTGAAATCAAAGGAATTTCTTTAAATCTTTCTTCCGCATTTTCACCATATGTTTCTAAAACAACTAGTGGCATTGTATCCCATTTACCAACATATCCAAGTTCTTGATTGTTGCATGCATGATTAGAGTTTCCTGCAATGCACTCAGTGCAAAAACAAGAGTAATCCCTTGTGTGTAATTTCCATCCATGGTGACAATCTGAACTCCCAACATAATGCAAAGATCTTGGTTTTTCTACCCTCTTTCATCCATGCATTGATCTTTTTTCCACACCTAGATACATGTACAACAACAAAATTATTGTAGCAAACATGTATATTTATATTAATTTTTAAATTTAAATAAATTCAAATATTTGAAAATGTAATTTATACATACCCGATATATCCCAAAACAATCTATGTGGAATGTGTTGATTTGTTCTCAAATATGTGTCAACCAAATTTGATGCAAAGTGTTTCTTGCACCATTCAACAACATCATGTGCATTGTCTATATGATCTTTTGGATAACTCATTTGATGTTTTCTTAAAGCTCGTTTGATGCAAGATCCTGCTCCATCATGCTCACCCTTTCCATGCCTACTCTTAAAATAACTCCAAACATGTAGTATTTTGTTGATTTTATGATATCTACAAAGTGCATAGAATGGCCGTGAATAATTCAATTGTGTTGCACATCCATCTAACCATACACAATTCTTTTCAAATTTTACACCCCTACTTCTCAAATTCTAAAAAAAAATTGTAAAGAAATGTTGGACAAAAAGTGTGTCATGCTCTTTATCATCACTAATATAAAAGTAATATTCTTTCTTTATGGCTTGTTCTTCATATATACTCTCAACACCATCCAATTTTTATTGTGCATGTCAATAACACACATGACCCATAATAGTGATTGTCTTTGAAAAGTAATACTCTGATTGAATCTCCTTTTGATGTATGGAGTATTTTTCTACAAAGTCAACTACTAATAGAAGTGTTCCAAATGAGAAAGTATCTCTCAATGTTTGAAATTTCCGGGCTTTCCACTTAACAAAAAAGTAATGTTGTATGTATGGTTGTATCAATTTTTGAAAATCTTCCATAAATTTTCCAATAGGAATCTCCTCTTCTATATAGTTCAACCTTGTGGATTCTTTCCCAAAATTTGTGTACACCTTTACATACTTGTACCTATGTGAGTAAAATATGTGAATAAACTTAATAAGCCACACAATAAGTGAAACATTACATTAGAGAATTCAAATAACAATCTAATCAAATTGAAACAAATAAACTCTCTAAAAATATGTAAAAAAATTTATATGGAAGTAAAAATTTCATGATTACATTAGATAATGATAAATTGTATTATTGTAAAATTAGTGATGAACTAATTTTATTTTTATATTCCCCTCTAGTTACCTTAAAAATAACTACATATATTTCTTTTATACAATTATTTAAGGGCGCATAGACTCTCACAACCCTTGTAATTTTGACATTTTTCCTTTTATACATGTATAATGTTTATGTTGGATTATATATCCAAAATGTTTGATTATTTTCATGTTTTTCTTTTAGCATTTTTTTTTATACTTTAATTATGTTTTAAATCATATAGTGACATTAGCCTATTAAAGTGAAAGAAAATATGATGTCAAGAATTGCATACAGTCCAATATTAATTTATATTTCATGCCCACGTTTTAGCATCTATATCTATAATATAATTTTAGGGCCCATTTAACCCTCTTTCCTAACATTCTCCTAGATCTAAGTGGCAATTTCATATTTTCTGACTTAATTATGTTAAATTTCATATTTTTATGTATTTGTTGTCTTCTAACACTTTATTATTTATGTATTGTTTCAAACATTAAATACACAATTATATAAACATCTTCATGACTCTAAAAATATCCTAATAATTTTTTATTTTTAAATCATTCTTCTTACTTGAATAAAAAATTCTAACTAAGACATGTTAAATTATTTTTAATTAGATTTATCTTTAATTAATTAAATATCAAAACTCAAATACAATTATTCTCTTATCATTTTTTTAATTTAAACTACTTTTTAATACAAATAATTGTATTTTTCAAAATGCATGTTCTCTCACTACCATTTTAAAATGATAAATCTTCCTATTTTATAAAACACTTGCAATAGTCCATTCTTGACATCTTTACAAGCAAAAATATAAAAAATCTTCATTCTAATCATACAACTATATTTTTGAAATTCATGTTGCTGTAGCTACTATTTTATAAAATACTTACAATAGTCCATTCTTGATACCAAATTACAAGAAACAAAAGAAAGAATTTTCGTTCTAATCATACAATGTCTTATAATAGCTTTTGGTATTTTCATAATATGTTGGATTTTATTCTTAACATCTCAAAAATGTCCTTTTTTATAACTAGTTTTGAAAGGATTGAAAAAATATCTACAAAATTATTTTTTTTCTCATTATTTGTCTAATTTTTCTAACACATTTTTTTCCAAAACTTTATCTCATCCCATTACATTCTATTCTTCCCTATTTTAACACCAATCTCTATTTTTTATTCAAATTTGAAAGGTATTATGTACTTTTATTTGCAAAAGTGTAATATATCCCACATACACTCCATTTAATCCTTAAAATTCTAAAAATGCAATATAATAGTATTTTTTCAACACTTATATTCTATATATTCTTTACATTGGAGCATTCTTCATTCTACTCTTGCATGAAACAAAATAACTATTAATTTTGATTTTCCTACACTGCAACACTTGGTTTCTCTTTGTTGCATGTTACATTTATTCTACATTATTATTCTTGGCCACTAAAACATTGTATGCTCTAGTTATATCTGACATTCTATTTCTAACTTATGTTATAATATTTCATTATATATACTACAACAATTCTTCATACAATTTTTATATAATTTCTATTGACTACAATAAAAATTTCCTATTTGGAGAAATTCTTCTGAATTACTTTATTCTTAACTTATATTCATTCTTCAAGCACATTATAATTTCTTTACTTGAATATTATTTATCATAAAATAACTTTGAAATGTTTTTCTACATATATTTTTTTTCTTCTTTAATGTTGTAAGTTATGTTACTTTTATTCATTTTTTCTCTTTGAAAAGAATACAAGCCTATTTTCTTTTTCATTTCTTCCTCTTACAAATATTATTCACTCATTGAATAATATTTGCTCAATTTAGTAGAATTTTTTGCTATGCCTAGTTTTACTTAAATTTATGCAAAATAGGTATGCATATAAACACCACACAAATTATTCATGGAAAAATGCCACAAAAAATGTGATATCATTTATATAAAACTATGCTAAATGTTGCACTGCAAAACAACAATTCATCTAATTAACAGGTGATGTAATTTACTGATTCGCTAAACAAAAATAGATCTTTATTCTTAAAATCATTCTCTAGAACTAGACTCATGGAGTGACCAATTTTAAAATCAATTTGTACATTTCAATCACTTAGATAAAAAATTATTCAAAGAATAATTAAGATAGTGTTATGCAACCAATAATATAGAAGCAATAAATCTAGCCTATTAATTTTTCTAAGGTTCCATTCAAGTATAATTTTGAATTAAATTTTAAAAGAAAAGTAAGTCTCTAATAATATTCACAAATAATATCTCCATGTTGATAATTTAATCAATGCCTTCAACACAATATATTAATGGATATAGAGAGAACAAAAATATGTATAAACTTGTATGTTGGAAATATCCTCAAGATGGAAAATAAATAAATTTTCATTATACATTTTGGGGAAATACTTGGGCTATACATGTTGACTATTTTCTTCATAATTCTAATAGTTTTAAATTCTAATTAGAGGTTTGAGTAAACTTGGTTTAAAGATGAACAAAAATATTAGTAGGAAGATTGCATTGTTAGTAAATGCTAGAACATAAGAAATTATATAATAAATTAGTGATAAAAGGTAGTGTTTTTACAAAGGTTGAGGCCCCAATTGGGGTATGTGTTCTTATGAAAAAGAAGCATTGAAGTGGTCCCAATTTTTTTATAATATCATAAATATATGCATTGCTATTGGGGAAAATATTAGAAAATTTCAAGAAAATGCAATTGGCAACTATAAAGCCAAATGAATATTAAAAAATTTCAAGCAACTGCAATTGGCAGCTGTAAAGCCTAATTTTAAAAAATGAGTTTGTTTAAATGGCTTTAGAAACTTTCAAGAAAATGAAATTGGAAATTGTAGATCCAAATTTGGTTGAAAACAGGGTTTGCTTAAAAGGCTTTAGAAACTTTCAAGCAAATGTAATTGGTAGTTGTAAATCCAAATTTTAAATAATGGATATTGTTTTTAAAAGTTTTTAGAAACTTTCAAGCAAATTCAATTCACAACGGTGAGCCAAAATGAGAGCTTGAAACATGGTATAGTCATTGTGAACAATAAATTTTGTTCTCATAATGTGCCTTCAAGTTTTGAATGAATTTTTTTTTGGAATTTTCTTTTCATTCAATTTGTTTTCATTTCACCCAAAAAATTTGGTCTCATGGAATCCATTGGAGTTTACAAATTTACAAACAAATGGAGTTTTAAATCACTATGAAAGAATGCCAACCTACTAATGGATGTCCAAGTCCATATTTCAAGTTGAAGAGGTTGATATTTCAAGTTGAAATGGTTGTCTTGTTGCAAGTTTTTGTCATTCCATGTCAATCACATTCGTTGTCAGCCACGCACAAGTTATAGGTTTGATAGTTCACCATTTTTTTTGTTTTATAGTGATAGGGTTTGATTTATAAATGTGCACTAATTCAACATGGTTCGGTCGAACATGGGTTCAACTGAACCCCTTTAAAATACTATTTCTCCGTTGATCTTTAAGTGGTTTGGCTGAACCACTTTATGGATTTAGTTGAACATGTATGTTCGATCAAACCATCCTTCCTATTGAAATTTATAAAAAAAATATTTTCCTTCCTCTTCTCAATTGTAAACCACTATTGTGGTTTCACCCTTTGCTTATTTTGCTTAAGTTTAATGTTGTAATGTAACACAAACATTCACATTAGGTCTTGAATATTCAAATTATGATGTCTTGTGAAGGTGTTGTGAAGTGTTGTAGCAAATTTCAACATGTTTATAGACTCTTCTTACTATAATTCATCTAAAAATAACCTTTTATCACTTATCAAGTCCTGTTCTAAAGTGTTGTAAAGTCTTGTAATAGGCTTTCATTTTTTTCTAGGCTTCTCATCACCAATTACACCTTTCTTATGCTTTATTTGGCCCCTTTATGCACTTATAGGCCTTAATTAAGTGTGTTTTTGAATTTAAACCCCCAAAACAACATTAAATGTAACTTAATTCTTGACACCCACTTACAAGCCTAGAGTGGGACCCATTTCCCATGGGTAGTGAATGAGTCCTTCTTAGCTCCAAATTCAAAATAATTCAAATTTTCTTTTGATTTTTTATTCAAAAAGACCTTATGTCAGCTTGTGATGTTGTATTATTGGATAATTAGGGAATACATGTGTATAAATAAGTGATTTTCCATCCATTTCAACCCCCCATTCATTGCATTCAATTCATCATAGAATCATTCAATCAAGCACTTATCAAGCATCTTGGAGCAACAATTGACATATCTTCTAAAATTTTCAACAAGGATTTGGTAAGTTTAGGAAATTTTCATGTTGTTTATTCATCATTCCTTCTTCATTCTATTTCATTTCTTTATCAAGGGTTTGATTACCAAAGTGGGATTTGACCAAGAAAAATCCCTACACTCTAACCCTTAACCATTTTTTCCCTCTTGGTATGTGTGTTTGCAGGTCTTGTAGGAAATTTTTTCAAGAGAATAGGTGTTGAAAAGGGTTTTATAGGTCATCAAATTGTTTCAATTCAAAACCCTAATTCAAGCTTGGAGAAAACCTACAACCTGTTTTCTAGAGATTTGACTCCGTTAACCCACCAAGAAGACAAGTGTAGATTTAGACCTACAAAATTGACCTTTAAATTTCTAGAATTTTGGAGGAGGACCAATTCACCATTAGTGGTGAATGAGTCCCACCTATAGGTTGGAAAGTTTTTCTTTTTTAGAATCCACTTCCGAATAGTTGGAAAGCAGTTTCAGGTCTTTTTAATAGTAGAAGGACTTATTTTCCTTTAGTGGCGAATGAGTCTCATTGGTGATCAACAATGTTTTTTTCCAGTTTTCAGAATCTTCCAAGATCAACATTCGAGTTCCATGTGCACTTTTTTAAACCTCATTCAAGTTTGTTTTCATTTTTTAATGTTTTTAGTTCATTTTTCCATAACTCATTATGTTTTCAAACATTACATATTTCATTAGTTTTGCATTAATAATTAATCAATTTAATCATCTAGTTGCATCTAGATCATTGCATTTAGGTATAATTTCATCATAGATACATTAGCTTGAGTGAACCACCTAGATTTTAGGTTTTTGGGTTTTATCTTTCTCCTTTTAGGTGAAAAACCCTAAGAGTGAAAGAGTAGTAGATAGGATCATCCAAAAAATGATATTTCACATACATACTTTTCCCTATGTTTATTCTTTTTGGAAAATAGTTGTTATTTGTTTGAGCCTCAATAGGGAATTCTTGGAATGATAAACTATATATTAAGTGTTATATGAAACGTTGAAGCATTTTTTATATTATTTATTTTCCCTCATATTGAAATTGAGAGATCATCTTGTGTTTTGAACATCTTGATGGTTGTCATTTTATTGGTGTTCTATGTTTCCTATATGTGTTTTGGTTAGGGTTCTCGTTAGCTTTTGTTGCTTTAATTGAACATTTAGCCCTCATGTTGTTGTGGCATAGAGCTTTTAGTCAACCACCAGTGTTGTAACTCTTAGCTTTTTAAAGAGAATCCCCAACAATGTCGTTGGAATCTAGTTCTCCCCAGGCTACTAAACAAACCACAAACACCAATTGCATAATTATGTTCATTGTTTCCTTTATGCTACTGAGAATTGTACTAGCTCTTCTTCATGTGCATCCAACAAATTATGAATATTATTCATTTGAATTAACAATCCTTGTAGTATATAGTCTAACTAATTTATATTTGAGATCTTTATGTTTCCTTTTCCTTTTGGTTTGTTGGCCATTTTGGAGTGGCCTATGTGTTATAGAAAAAAGGGTTACAATTTTGAGATGTGTGAACATTGGTATGTTTTTCCTTGTTTATATTCAATGAAAAATATAATATTATTTTCTTCTTGCTTGACCCCTCACTCCTTTCATATTCATCTATTATATTTAATTTTAAGGTCAATGTGATCTTGTAACCATGTATAATTATCTGTGTCTGCATATCATATAGCAATAATTGATTCATTTTGTGCTACCTTTTTCCCCCGTTTTTTCTTCTTGAGTCGTTTCATAGCCTTTAACACCTCATTGCTTTGGCTTAGCTAAGAAAAACTTCCTTGTAGGATTAAAATTTACAACCATTTGTAACAAGGCTTGTGATCCGATCTTTTGATGCTAGAGATGCCATCCCATCTCTTGTTCTTCAGCTGATGTATTTTCAAAACATAGGTAGTAATCAAAGCCTAGTTGATCCTTACAAAGTTTTCCTCCCTAATGGAACCCATAGGTAGATAGGAAATTTTCGTACAAGATAGAATGACCTTTTGTTTGTATGGGCATTGAAAATAGGTTCCATTTTGTGCTTGAAAAATTGTGTGTAGGAAGCTACGGGAATCAAGGTTGGCTATTGTTTTGCACTACTTCCACTTATTTTTGTATGCTTTTGATGAGGGCGCAGCCCAAGACATAGAAAATAACCCACAAACAAGAGAATAATTTTATTATTCAAAAAATGGAGCTTCTTACATGCAGAGGATCTCAAATCCCCAAGTTCTACAACACATGCAAGTTATAGAAAGCTATAGAATAACCCTTTCGCAATATGCGAGCTTGTCTAAAAACTGCAAAATTAGAAACCCACCCATAAATAGAGCTCCTCTTTGGTTTGGAGCCAAAACAACATTCAAATTTGAGTTTAAGCGGTTTGGCACTGAAAAGTTACAACTTGAAGTTCAAATTTCAAAAGAACATTTGCAATTGTATCTTCTAGAAAGTGTGCCAACTTCCCAGGGCCATAACTTTTGATCCGGGACTCCGATTTACGAACCGTTTGAACTGTTGGAAAGGTCTCGAAGTCAATAATGCACTAGAAATTTGCTACAC
>VDFB02281492.1:681370858-681436846 GCA_007258455.2 Sequoia sempervirens
GTCTTATCCCGACCAAAATGTCCTACCATTCCTCCACTATGCTTCTCCTTTATCAAGTTATCCCTCATGGAACTCCTCGGGATACACAATTGGCTTCCCTTAAATAACATGCCATCCTGGATTATGAAATCCAGCCACCTTGTCCTGTCCACTGTAATAGGTTCCTTGCAAGCTTTCCAAGCCTCTACAAAATCAGGATCTTCTGCATACAGTGTCTTGAGTTCATTGAACCCAACCACTTCAATCTGTAACTTTGTCATCAATGTATGCCTCCTACTTAAGGCATCTGCAACCTATTTGACTTCCCACTCCTATTTTCAAAACAAAGGTATAACTTTGCAAAAACTCTACCCATTTGATATGCCTTTGATTTAATTTTCCCTGACTATTTAGGTACTGCAAGGCCTGATGAGCAGTATATAGAACAAATTCCTTCGGCAACAAAAAATGTCTCAATTTCTTTAATGCTTGAATTATTGCATAAAAATTCATATGATCATATACAAAATAATTCTCTTGGCATCATTTAACTTTTCAATCGAAATAGGCAATGGCTTACCTTCTTATTTCATCGCCCAATGGCACAACCATTGGCATCACAATCCACCTGAAACACCTTGTTGAAATCTAGGAGGGCTAGAACAGGTCGCTCTGTCACCTTTTGCTTCAATAGTTCAAAACTTTTTGCCGCTCCAGTGCTCCACTTGAATTCTTTTCTATCCCCTCTCATTGTTTCAGTCAGGGGTCCACAAATACTATTGAATTTTCTGATGAACTTTCTATAAAAACTAGCCAAACCATGGAAAGATCTCACCTCGGTAGTATTTCTTGGGGTAGGCCATTCCAGAAAAGCCTTCACCATCTCTGGGTCCATCTTGAGACCTTCTATTGAGACAACAAACCCTAAGTACACTAATTCCCTCTTCACAAAATTGCATTTCTTCAGATTAATCAATAGTTTCTCTTTTCTTAACTTCTCAAAGGCTCTTCGAATATGCATCAGATGCTCATCCAATGTCTTACTAAAAATCAATATATCATCTAAATACAGAATAACAAAACTTGCCAGAAATTCTTTTAGTACCTCGTTCATGAGCAACATGAATGTGCTCGGTGCATTGGTTAGCCCAAAAGGCATGACTAACCACTTGTACAAGCCCTCTTTGGTCTTCAAGGCAGTCTTCCATTCATCTCCCTCTCAAATCCGGATCTGGTGATATCCACTCTTTAGATCAATCTTTGTGAGGTACTGAGCTCCACTCAAATAGTCCATCAGGTCATCCATCCTTGGCAGGGGAAATCTATACTTGATTGTTATCTTGTTTATGGCTCAGGAATCTGTACACATCCTCCACTCCCCATCCTTCTTTGGTGCTAGTACTGCAGGTACTGCACATGGACTCAAACTCTCCTATATCAAACCCTTTCTCAACAACTCTTGAACTTGTCTGTTCAACTCCTCATTTTCTGTTGGAGTCATTTTATGAGCTGCCTTATTTGGTAAACTGGCTCCAGGAATCAAGTCAATCTAATGACTAATCTTCCTTATTGGTAGTAAACCCTCAGGTACATTATCAGAAACAATATCCTGAAACTCATCCAACATCCCAGAAACTTCTTCTAGAACCTTCTCACTATCCTCCTTACTCACTCTAGGAATCAATGCATAACACACATGCTCATTCTTCATACCTTCTAAAAATTTTCTTCCATCTACATAACAAATTCTAGCACTACTACATACCTTTTCTTCAGTCTCCTTCAGGGGTTTCAACTTGTGACGAACCCCATCCTTTGTCAAGGAATAAGTGTTTGCATGTCCATCATGTATAGCTTTCCTATCAAACTGCCATGGGCTCCCCAACAACATGTGACATGCATCCATGGGGATGATATCACAGAGTAACTCATCATGGTAGCTCCCGATCTTGAACTTTACTAGGAATTGTTCATTGACCAAAACTTTGTGGTCTTTATGCAACCAGGCAATCTGATACGGGTGTGGGTGCCTTGCCCTCTTCAGCTTCAACTTTGTGACCATCTCCTATGACACTAAATTATTGGTGCTCCCACCATCAATAATGACATCACAACATTTTCCTTCACACTTGCACCTTGCACAAAATAGATTCTTCCTCTATTCTAGTTCCTTTTCTTCAGTCACCAGGGCTCTCCTAATCACTAGGGCTTCTCCCTTTTCAACATCATCTAAATGTTCAAATTGGGCCTCCTCATCTGCATGCGCAACCCTTCCACAGCCTTCTAGCCTTTTGTCTACCCTTCCTTGGTGTTGTGGACATTCATAGGCTCGATGCCCTTCTTCACCACACTAGAAACACGTTCCTCTAAAACCACCTCTTCCAGATCCTTGTCCATATTTCCCTCGTCCTCTACCTCTTTGATCACCACTATTTTGATCATGAGGGCAGTAGAAGTTGTCATTCCTTTGGCTTCGGCTGGTACCCACATCTTCACTTTTCTTTTCATCATCATTTCAGCTTCTTGAAGTTCTTCCACTGCCCCTTCCACTTTGACCTCCTCGTCCTTTTTGCTCGCCATCAAATCTTTTGTTCGGCTTCTCTTCCACCTTCAAAGAAAATTGATACACATCCTCAATGGTGGTCATTCTGACTAGGCTTAACTCCTCCTGAATGCTCGGTCGTAACCCATTAAGATATTGGGCTACCTTCTCCTTATTGGCCTCTGTGTGACCCGTTCTGATGATTATCTTGTGAAAATCTTCAGTATATTCTTTCATAGATTTGCTTCATTGCTTCAACCCTTGCAATTTCTTCAACAAATCTAACTCGTAGTCCACTGGTATGAACTACTTCATCAATTTCTCTACCATGTGATCCCATCTAGTGATCTTTCCTTTTCCTCTTTGATTTCTTTCCAACTGGACCTCTTTCCACCAAATACTGGCATGGACCTTTAGCTTCATTTTCACAAACTTAACCCAATCTGGGTCCTCTATTTCCTCATACTCAAAATATTCTTCTAGCTCATTGATCCAGTTGATCAACTCTTTCAGGTTCAGACTTCTGGAATAAGTGGGGACTTCTACTCTAGGTCTCTTCCTAATCTTCAAAATGGCCCTTATTAGCCACATTTGGTCTTAATCAATTTCTTCTTCTTCCTCTTCTACATTTGAACCTTCTTCCTCTCCTTCATCCTCACTTTCCTCCCTCGGGTTTAACCCTCTTCTCAACTACTCTTGTAACGCATCAATCTGTTTCTAGAGGGTTGCCAGTGCATCTCTTCCACCAGCATTGCTACTGCCTCAACCACCTCTAGCACCACCATGCCTACCAGGCATAACTCTTGGAGGCATCTTTCTTGACCTCGATCCACAACCATGGTCCTGGTGCGACTGCCTCACGATCGACAATCTGTCCACACGCTCAAGAAAACCTCGCTCTGATACCACTTGATGAGGGCGAAGTCCGAGACACAGAAAATAACACAAAAGCAAGAGAATAATTTTATTATTCTAAAAATGGAGCTTCTTACATGTAGAGGATCTCAAATCCCTAAGTTCTACAAAACATGCAAGTTACAGAAAGCTACAAAATAACCCTTTCCCAATATGCAAGCTTGTCCCCAAAAAGCTACCCAAAAATTAGAAACCCACCCATAAATAGAGCTCCTCTTTAGTTTGGAGCCAGAACAACATTGAAATTTGAGTTTAGGCAGTTTGGTGCCAAAAAATACAACTTGAAGTTCAAATTTCAAAAGAACATTTGCAATTGTGTCTTCTAGAAAGTGCGCCGACTTCTCAGGGCCATAACTTTTGATCTAGGACTCCGATTCGCGAACCGTTTAAACCATTGGAAAGGTCTCGAAGTCAGTAACATGCTAGAAATTTGCTACACTAATTTTAGAAAGTTTCAGGCCATTCCAGGAACTCTAAGTGCCTCAAATTTAACTCAGAAGATTTTTAGGTGCAAATCTGGGAAACTAAAACTGCAATATCTTTCCACCCAGGAATAGAAAATAAGAACTGTAAATTTGGAATTTCATTATGATGAAAAGGGTATCCAAAAATGTAAAAACATCTAAAAACTAAGAAACTTGAAATTTAACTATTTTTGGGTGATGCAAGATTGCCCTTACACCACTGGATGCTCCTGCATTAGCTTTCTTGCTTGTGGGGACCACCTTTTTCAATATTTGATCTTGGTTAGGTTCTAGGGTTATTGTTATATTGTCCTTAGATGTAAAAATGTTAGATTGTCAGTTAATTGGAAAACCTAGATATTTATTGAAAGATGAAGAAGAAAAAATGGTGGGCTCAGAGTCACCTTTCCTATCCAAATGAGCCTAAAAATTTGGGATTCATACATCCCCAACACAACATAGTGCTCCTTCAAATATCAATCCTGTTAAAGGCATGAATATTTACCAAACCAAATGGATAATAAAAGGTTAGGTGACAACTAAAAGGGATATGTAACATTACAATAAACAAGGACGTGAGGTCCAAGTATTCAACTTTGACATTATTGATAGTGAGGGAACAAAAATATGAATCACTTTCTTTAATGACATAGAAAAATTGCATTATGATAGGTTTTAGGTGGGTTGCACTTATTGTGTGTCAAAAGGCTTAGTCAAATCAGAGAAATAATAAATTTACTAAGTTGAACAACCACATCAGAATTATTTTGGATTAGAACTCAATATTGAAGTGGTGTGATGATGAGACCTTTGTGCCAGATAAAGTATTTAAATTCATCCCAATAAATGAAATTACAAATTTTAGCAATAACACTTTGATTGATATTATTGGGGTTGTGGTGCATGTAGGAAAGGAACGACTATTCAAAGAAAAGATCAATCTAAAATGATTCAAAGAACTATGAAACTTAATGATTTACAATCCTCTTGTATTGACATTAATTTTTGGGGTCCAAATTGGGAAGCAAAGGGTGATGACTTGGAAAGGTTGTGCATTCCTGGTTTAGTTGTCATACCTACTATTAGAAATGGTCATGTTGGATATTTCAATGGATCTGTTGTGAATACATCCATAGGGATTATTCTATACATAAATCCTAACATCCTATAAGAAAAACCCTTGATTCAACAAGGACATGTTGAGCCACCTACCGTTGAGGCCTTCCAGACAGTGCCTTGAAAGGTTGCTTTGGCCAATGGCAGAGTCACTATTGGATATATCTTAGACAATTTTCCTTCCTTGCCAAAAATTTGGAGAGCTACTATCAAGGAAACAATGAAATATATTAAAACTGATGTATTTTGTTATGCTGCATGTCCCTTGTCCAATGGAAGACAATGCAAGAAAAAGTGTGAAGACTCTGCCAATAATATGTGGTACTTCCCTCAATGCAAGACAATTTTTCTTAATTGTGATTTTTGATATTTCTTTTAGCTAAAGATGGAAGACCACATGGGCGAGATTTGGGCTACTACTTTTGATGAGGCTACAACAAGATTATTGCAGATTTTAGCTAGAGAGATATGTTGAAATAGGAGTCTTTTTCTACAATGAATGCTCAGTCCATCATCAACAGTGTCATCTACACTTCTTTTGTTTTCACTTTTCTTATTAAAACTCAAACCTATAATTTGGAAACAATTCTTAAAACAACAATAGTCAAAGTTTCATGAATTCACTTTGAAGTTGAGTGCAAGTTGTTGCTCTCCAATTTTTTTGCAATATCCTTTGTTGGGCAAGACTTTGTAGAGATAATAGTGATACTACCCTAAATTCCAGACAACTGTGCCTGATTGTGACTTTTGATATTTGTTGTAGTTTGGGTTGATTGGACATCTATTACCTTTTCCTTTTTTGGTATGTGTGTCACATCAAAACACCTTTTCTTTTATATCATGTTGCTTTGTTGCTTGTAAAACTAGTTATATATTAATACAATGCACTATAACTTATAATGTTTAAAAAAAAAATATACACTTCTTTTGTTTTGTATTATTTATGTTGCTTATAGTTTTATTTCACTTTCAATGTATGTCCCTCATTTTATTTTACATTGATTGGTTATGAACTTATGTCACCCCATTCAACACATGTATTAGTATTTTTAGCTATTCTTATATATACTTGTGGACATGGTTGTATGCATCTATATATCTACATATGCATATACATAAACATATATGCATGTAATTGAATTTTCTAAGTGCTTACAACATCTTGATACAAATGTGTGTAGATAAATGTGTCTGTAATGCATTTGTATGTGTATATGCATGTAGATTTGAATATTTATATGTATGTGTGAGTGTGTATGTGTATATTTATTTTCCACATGTATCTATGAGGTCATGTGTTTATCTATATATAGATATGTCCAGTTTTTAATATCAATATCGTTATTTTCTTCTTGTCTATTTCAATTTCAACATACTTTTATCTCTCCACAATTATTGTTGGCTATAACATTCACTCCATTGAATCCATAGTTATTCTACATTCGATCATTTCAGATGATTAAAATTAAAAATGTAATAAAAAAATTTCATCTCATTTCTCTAGTTTTAATCTTCTTGTGTTGGCTGAGTGTAGAATATTCTTATATATCTGCTTTATAATCTTCTCATGTTGCTTAAATTTTTTCATTGTTGCTTTGGCACGTCCATTCATAATGTCATGTTACATATGGATATCATATGGTTGTTAGAGCCTATAATGTTTATTCTCTTGAACCTATCCGTATTTCAATCTCATGAATATGCTTTTAATCTTCTAATGCTATTTGAATGTTGAATATATTGGTCTTTCCTTTGCATTCATAAAGCCATGTCACATAGGGTTATCTTTTATTTTATTAGAGTTGCATTAAAATTTATTTTTGTTATAATATTTCCTATGTAATGTTCAATGATGACTATCCTCTACTGAGTGCACAATAATTTTGTGATTTTTCTTGAGCCCATGTTATTAAAATTCATAATGTAATCATAATTTTTTCATTTGATCTCTGTTGTTTTAATCTTCTTTTGTTTGCTCAATGTAGAATATTCTCATATATGTGTTTTATAATGTTATAGTACTTCTTAAATGTTCTCTCTACTTCTTTGGCAAATCCATTCATAAATTCATGTTGCATATGGATATCATATGGTTTTCAACTATAATTTTTGTTCCCTTGAACCCATACTTATTTCAATATCATGACTATGCATTCAATATTTTAATGCTAGTTGAATGTTCAATATATTGGTCTTGTATCTCAATTCATAAAGCCATGTCAAATATGGTTATCTTTAATTTTATTACAGTTGCATAGCTTCATTTTTTTTTATCATATTTCCTATGTAAAGGTCAATGATGACTCTTCTATACCAACTATTCAATACTTTTGTGATTTTGCTTGAACCTAGGTTATTAAAATCTATCTTGGAAAAACATATTGTTTCTTGTATCATTATGAGAATTTATAATTTGTATATTGTATAGTAATCTTGTCAAGTACCACTGATCATTTAAGGAATATGTACCATGCATATGCATATCTATATGAAAGAAATATATGTGCACATATATAGATATCTCTTGCCTAGATATACACATACAGGGAAACAAATCTGCAAATATATGTTTTATATGTGTGTATATATATATATATATATACGTGCAAGTCTATAAGTGTATTGAATTTATTAACAAGTTTACATATGGATGAATGTATATATTCTTTGTATCTAACTTCATATGCATATATATCTGTAGAGATTTCCTTTTGTAAGTGTGTACATATGTGCTTGATGCCTTTCATGCATACTTAGATATCTCTTTTTGCACATAAATATACAAAAAAAAGTGTTTGTACGTATCTGTGTATAATTAGATACACCCAACATAGATATATATCTACATTTAAACTTATATGTGTGTGTGTGTGTGTGTTCTTACATTTATTCACAAGTTTGGGTGTGGATATCTATGTGTGTTAGTGCAAAAAACCTTGCCATAGTGGTTGCTAGTGGTCCTAATAGTAGTTGATGCTACAAAATAATAGTCAACTATTCCTAGTTGAAAATAACATAAACTATTTTATTTGTTCACTAAGTTTTAGATGGTAGGTGTTATTGTAGCCACCACCACTACATGAAAACCATACATTAAATAATATTGTAGTTTCATAGGAATTCTAAAAAAAATGAAAATAGTGAAAATGGTTACATTTTCAAATTTCTAGACTTCAACTTTCATAGAAAAATTGATGTTACTCAAACTAATAAAACAGACGCTTGGCAAAAGGAAAAATGGTCTATTGCATCAAAATACACATACAACAAAAAGAAAATGTGCACAGGTATATGTATCTTAACTAAGATGCACACAACACACACATATATATACATCTATACTTGTTAATACATGTAATTACATTTAAACTTATACATATATATGTTCTCACATGCATTAACAAGTATACATGTGGACATATATATATATATGTTGTGTAGATGAAGCTATAGGCCAACACTGAAAAATGTCTTATTGAAAATAACATAAAATGCTTGATTACTTTGGTAAGTTTTAAATGCAAGCTATTATTTCAACCATTTCCAATATGTGGAACCCATACATGAAACAATGTTGTCATGACAAGTTGTGCCAAGTGATGTTTATTTCCTCTGGTCAGGCAATATACATCTATATCTACATTTAAACTTATCTATATTTTTTCTCACATGTATTGACAAGTTTAGGTGTGGATATCTATGTATTTTTTAAAAAAAAACACTTGTCATAGTGGTGGATCACAATCTTGAGAGAAGATCAAGCTATAGAACAATAGTCAACAATGCGTTATTGAAAATAACATAAACTATTCAATTGCTTTGGTAACTTTAGAATGAAAAAAATTATTGTGGTGGTCGGAACTATATGGAAACCATACATGAAACAATGTTTCCACGCTAGCCTATTCCAAGTGATGTTTATTTCCTTTGCTCTCATTGTGATTTCTCTATTCACAAGTCTACTATGGATATATATGTGTGTTGTATACATATAACATTAGATGCATATATATCTATATAGATTTTTCTTTGTAAGCATATATGTGGACTATTTTATTACTTTGCAACCATCACCACTACATGCAAATCATAAATGAAATAATATTTTTGAAGCTATTGATACAACAATCAACAATGCATGGGTAGCAACTCCTTCCTATGTTTATTCTTTTTGAAGGATAGTTGTTATTTTTCTGAACCTCAATAAGGATTTATTTTAATCATAGGTTGTATATTAAGTGTAAGATGAAACATTGGTCTCATCATTGATCAAATAAATAATAACTAAAAAGGTGCATCTAAATTTAGATACATATATATTGGTATAGATTTTGTTTTGCATCTTCATATATATTTATTGCATGCATTGGATGCATATGTAGGAATCTGTTGCTTGGAAATATATATACACAAAAAGTATGTGTTTATTTTGTTGTTTTTCATTTTTCTTTTCCTATGTCCAGATATGTATGTATGTGAAATTAAATGTAGACAACATTCATATATACTCCTCCCCATGTTTATTGTTTCACAAAAATTAATTCTTAGAATAGTAGGCTTTATATTAAGTGTAATAAGAAACATTGGTTTCACCATTGATCATAGTGGTTGAGAATGTATGTTCTTACTCGAGGGTATGGTGAGAGCCTATGAGGCTCCATGACCCAATATTGTAGGGTCAAGAGCAGGCCTTCTTTCGTTGTGTATCATTTTATATTTTGTATGTACAGATGTGTATGTTTACAAGATTAGATGTAGACAACATTCATATGTATGATAGGTTGTATATTAAGTGCAATATTAAATATTGATCTCAGCATTAATTATAGTGCTAGAAAATTTATGTGAAATTTTATTTTTCCTATGTGTAGATATCTATGTATGTGAAATTAGATGTAGTCAACATTTATATATAGTCTTTTCTATTATGCATGCAAGGCATGCAAGGCATATATATACACTTACAAAAAAAAAATACCAAAATATATTTTTATCAAGTTAGATGCACTTTTTTTATAGTTTTTGTTGGTTGGACATCTATTTTCTTTTCCCTTTTTACCAATGTTCGTCCCATCAAAACAACTTTTGTTCCTAATCTTGTTGCTTTGTTGCTTATAAAAGTGGTTATACATTGAAACAACATGCTCTATTTTTTAATCTTTGACCAAAAAAAATTATATGTGGACATGCATGTATGTGAAATTAGTACAAAAAACATTCATATGCATCTACATTTAAACTCGTTGATACATACACACAGACACACGCACACACACACACACACATACATCTTTGCAACTTTTTTTTTCCTTGCTTCCTATCCATCACACCCATATGCACCTTTTTTTAGAACTTCTCCTCTTGGTTCTTGTTGTCCATCATGCTATTAAAAAATTGCGATGTTTTTAGTTGGCTTAATCTCTTTAAAGCTATGCCATTGTTCTTTAAGTTGGTGTTTGCAAGAACTTTATTATTTTCCTCATATTATGGTTGTAGGCTTCTCGACCTTCTTCAAGTTCCAAACTTACATCAAGTGTGGACCAAAAAAGGGAGAAAATTTCCAAAGGAACCAAATCTATTATGTGCAACATAGAGACTAGATCTATGCAAGTTATTAGGCTAAAGACTTGCAACAAAGAGTTGTCATAGTTCTTCCTTAAATGGCCCCTCCTGATCAAGAGGTTGCACCGAAATTGATTTTGATCTTGTTGGAAACAAGTGTTGGCTTCTACAGTACCACACCTTCGATCCCTTGGCAACTTACACATAACATTCCCAGTGAAGGTGACTCAACAAAGGGAAGTTGTGGATCTTAGCACAACCTTATCAGGCATGGATTTCCATCCACGTCATCATCCCATCACCATTTTAATAGTATGTTTGGAGATCCTTTTTGCATTGCAATGCAGTCCTTCTACCAGCACATTGATGCTTTGTCTAATTTGAAATATTGTAGAATTTACAAGGAAAGCTACGCCAAAATGAAAGTGCGAGCATCCAACTCAGATGTTGTTTGTCTATGTTCTGCTTCTGAAAGGGACATCCATTGATTTAGTTCAATGAACAAGATGGACCTAGGGCCATAGCCTCCTATCCTTGCAAAGTTGACTTAGGTTGAAGAAATACTTATAGCTAGAGTTGCTCTAGTTTTGCAAGTGACCCATGCTAGAGGAGGCCAATACAAATATAGTGGCCATACTATAAGCTTCCCTCAAGACATCATGACCATTGTAACCTTGTTGACACATTTCCTACATGATCTATGGAAGTGGTAATTGTTCAAAGAGTTGGAATTTATAGAACAAACTATGATTGCTATGTTGAAAAACATAATTTCATGGTTGCATTGATATACAAAATTGAAAATGATCCATATTATAATGATGTTGCAATTGATTGTGATGCTTTAAATTTGTTGCTTGCCGTAAGTACTAGCATCTCCATTATTTTGTACATAATAAAATAACCAGTACAAAACATAGTTGAACCAATAGCAACTTTAGAAATTGCTATTGATGAGGAAGCTGAGCTTGAGGACTCATCATCATTTATTCCATTATTGCCCAACCCTCCCAGGGAATTGTGTGAAATCAGAGACACTTTGTAGATTGAAGATATTAGTCAAGATACTTTTCCTTGGCCTGAGATAAATTCTAACCCTATCAATGAATACAATACAAAAGGGTTATTAAGCATGGCTTTTCCAACATTTTTCCCAACTAGAACAACAATGCCCCTTCAGTTGAGAAGCATACATATACACTTACATGAATACACATTGCAATTGATGAGACACTATGATAATGGATTTAGGAGGCATGCCAGATTTAGATATTACCTTTATAATAATGAGACACCAAATCCAACAATTAGCTTCCATTTTCATGAAAATAAACTTGGAAGAAAGGATCCATAAGTCTATGGTTGCACTAAGACAATTGATTTGGAATGCACTAGACACCTAGATAGAAAACCAACTAATTCAATTTGGTGCATCTTTATGAGGAACACACTCATATTGGGGTAAGTGTTGACAAGAGCTTGCTACAATGATCCACTAGCATGGGACATAGACTCTTTTTCTCACTCTAAGCTCTGTAGACATAAAGTGCCCTAATTTTCACAAGGTACTTGATCCTGGTGCTCAACCACATATGCCATACTTTTGAAGATGCTTCAAAAACAATGTTTTCCATAACTCACATATAACAACCATGTCCATGGACTTGTAGTTCACCATTTTTTGTGATGAGGTTCTTGAGAGGCTTTTCCATGCGAAGGATTATTGGTATAGGTATGAGTGGCAACACTATGGATCAACATATTTCCATGGTTTGTTGTGGCTTATGAGTTCCCTGAATGTGGGCATGCTTGAATAGTCCAACCCACATGAATTTTAGCATGAAAAAGCTTCTTTGATTGATATGTTTCAGAATGAAATCCTCATTTCCTAGAATAGCTAATATCAAGAGTCCACCACTATTCTCTTGAGGACCTATGTTTGCTTGATAGTTAAAAAATTTCTTGCATGGACCCAATGGTGGATTATGAATAACTAGTGAACATGGTGTAGAGGCATACCAAATGTACTTAGTACACATGTCCTAGGAAAAAATGCCAACAATTAGAATGTTGCTAAAAAGCTCCATGGAATTCTCAATCATCGTTGACATTGGCAATAAAAAATAAATCAAAAAAATCTGATAAGCCAACAAGAAATGATGATCACCTTAATATCCACAAACCTAAGATGCTTGTGATCTAGCAAGCAAATGTTGATTGCTAGCTAGTCTTGTCAAGAAAAAATGTGTTAAACTACATTTCCAAATATGCATCCAAGTCTAAAAAAAGGTATGAAAGCTATATTGATATATTTAGAGGCTTGCAAATACAAATTCATCTAGGGATAAAGTATTGCTTTCCTATCAAAATTTTAGGATGAACTTGGTTGTAGAGCATGACATTGGTTCATAAGAAACATGCCATATGTTGCAAAAGTTGCCCCTTGTCATGTCAAATTGACATTTCCTATATTTGAACATGAGTAGGAAAATATTCCACCATTTGAAAATAGTTGACAATGGTGAAGATCTTGCAAGTACTAATATTCATTGTTCCATACAAAGACTAGTTGAGATGGACACTATATCCCTTATTTAATCTACACAATTGTATACACATCAGAACAATCTTAAAGGTGGGGGTTGGAATTTGTGACCACACCCTACTATGATATTTTTTTACCCACTATTCATTTCTTCCCCACCTGAGAATTGTGATACCTTTCAAACATTTTGTTGGTTGGAATTGTTGGTATATAATCATTTTTGAAATGTTCAAGCAAATATAGGCCTCACTAGAGATAATATAACACAAAACTGAAGGCAATTTAATGTTGTTGGCTATCATCCTTGGCATGCCAATAGAGTTATTGCTCCCCCCACTGGTCAAGAAGAAGGTGATAGTGATACCAACATCACCTAGTCTATGCCTCCAACAGATGAATTATATGAAATGGAATTGCTTTCTCACCTCAGTCCTACAAAATGTGTTTGCTTGGACAAGTTGTAACTATTAGGTAGACAAGACTTCAATTTAAATCACATGTGGGACACATACCATGTTCCTAAGAATATACATAACATTGTTGTAGACTTCATCTCAAAAAGTAAATTGTATACAATTGAAGATAGTCTTTTCCCACCTACTGCAACTGCACTTTGTCATTAGGTATCTCCTAAGAAAAAACTTGCTCTAAATATTATTAAACAACACCACCTTGGCCCATATTCATCATCACCATTGTGTATGATTATTCAAGGTACTATAAGTATAGGTAAATCATTTCTTATATACAGGGTGAAGCCACAATAGTGGTTTACAATTGAAGTGAGGAAGGAAAACTCACAGAAAATGAATGCATGGAAAAAAAATATATTTTAGGCATTCATACGAACATACTGGTTCGACCGAACCCATTAGGGGTTCGCTAGAACCTAGGTTCAGGCGAACCATTTTAATGGTTTCGCACCAAAAATGACAACAAAAACCCTTATAAAAGGGGGCTTTGAATGAACCCTAGTTCAAGAAACCCCTAGGGTTTTGCTCGAACCCCTTGGGGTTCATTTGAACCCCCGTTATTCCTCATCCCTCCTCTGAGGCACAAAAAAACCCTGAATTTTTGCACTTCAAAGCTTGAGTTGATGATGAAAATGGAGGAATCTTCACAAACCCAATTGGAATTAGGTAGTCCTCAGAACAAGCTATCCAATGAATATAATCTTAATATGTTTTAGTTTTATTATGTATTTGTTTTTTTAGTTTTATTAAACATAGGTTTTTCATCAAAAATGAAGGTCTATGTTCTGCACATGTGGAAAAATAGTAGACTATCAAAAAAAAAATTAATAAATATGAGTGCACTAGATATTGAAGTCCTTGATCCAACAAAAAAAATAAAATTGAATTTTGATATATACAAAAAAAGGAATGTGTTATACAGTCGTGTTATGTCTAAATTGTAATTGGTTTGACTTCAAAACTTTATTAAAGAAGAAATATTCAATAAAAAAATTTCTAACCAAGTGGAAGCACTAGATATTGGAGTTATGAATCTAAATTCAAAATAATTATAATTTAATCTTTCATGGAAAAAAAGTTATGCGTTATATGGTCTGCGTCACTTTTTAAAAATGTTGTTTTTTGAAAAAAACCAGTTTTCGTGGGAGATGGAAAAAGAAGTGTAAACTAATTCCAAAATTATTTTAAAAAATATTTTTAGAACTTAAGGACAAAATGTGACGAGATGCTATTTTTCATTATCTTCAAATTCTTCACGGTTTAGTCGTTATAGCTACTCGAATGTGAAGATTTAGTTAAAAAGAATAATTCCAGTGTTTAGTTTGGCCAAAAATTGTAAACCACTATTGTGGGATCACCCTACAACATAAATAGAACACTAAATATATCACCAAATTATAGAATGAATCCTTTTCTTGCTTTAGCACCAATGGTGGTGGTCGCTTACAATATACGTGCCTCTACAGTGCATGTAGCTCTTAAGATACCAATTAGATATATGAATTTGTTGAAAGGACAACCATTGACCATATCTCAAGAGGAATTGAAACATATTAAGTACATATTAATTGATGAAATGAGATTCTTGGGACCCAAGTTGTTACTCAAAATAGATCTACTCAGTTGCGGCAAGTATTTCCTGCTAGACATATGGAACCATTTGGTGGTGCCTCTAGTATACTTGTTGGTGATGTCACATAGTTGCCACATATTTTGGATAGGCCTATCTACACTTCTTGGTCCACATCCTTGGCTCTTTGGCACACTTTTAGTGTTGTTGGCATGCTTGATACAGTCTTTTGCCAACATGGATAGTCCAATACACAACAAGAGTTCTATAGACTCCTTTTGAATATTAAAAATTCTCAGGCATCTCAAGCTAATTAAAAAACTATTATTAATCAAACAAACACCATTCTTTCATCTCAACAAAAACAACAGTTTGATGCATATATTCACTTATTCCCAACAAGTAGCTTGGTTTCCTTGCACATAGAAAAATGCTTCAACAGTTAAACATTCGCATTACAATTAGTATTGTAGAAAATACTTAGAAAAATGCACTTCATTATGATGATAATGAGAAAATTAAAGTAGAGCTCTTACTTGCAATCAGTGAATAAATAATGTTAACAACAAATCATTGGGTGGAAATTGGCATGGTCAATGGATCATTGGGTTCTATCAAGTCTATTGTATATGTTAGGGGTGCTAAACCACCTCAACCTTCTCAATATGTTGTTGTGCACTTCCCAGACTACATTAGGCCAGCATGGGATCAACACAACCCAAAAGCCATCCTCATTCCCCTGATCACACGAGGAAACTAAACGTAGCTCCCTTTGACAATGGCTTGGGCAATAACAATACGTAAATCTCAAGGCTTGACATTAGAGAAAGCTAAAATAGATATTGGAACTAAAGAATGACAAGGACTAATGTTCACAACTCTTTCCTATGTAAACTCAATTGCAAGAATATGCATAGATCTACCTTTTTCTTTTGATAGATACTCTAGTTTATGTGCCAACAAATATAGTGCACTCTCAATCCAAGAATAGGATTGGCTCCAACAACTATGTATATTTCCAACATGATGAAATTTTTGTATTCTTTTTGGTAACTATATCACTTCTCCCTTCCCTCTTCATTTGAATGCATATAGAATTTCCACCATTTGTAATTTCACTTCCTTGTCATTCCCTCCATAGTGCAGTTGCAACCACTCCCACCAAGCTAGATAGAGTTTTGCTTCTATGATGATTACTAAGAGAAGTTGTTTAATTCTTGCATTATGCTTCTCCTCTCCTCCAATGACAAAATATAATTACTTGCTCTTCTTTGGTTGACCATATAACATTATACTTACTTTTTCTCTAAATTAATTCCTCTTCTTTGGTCAATGATGCCGCTACCAGTGCTCTTTCCTTTGAACCATCTGTGTGTAACTATATCTAACTAAAACCATTTTAGATTACAAATGTTCTTAGTTGTAATTATATATCCCCACAATGCTAAATAACTTCACAATCACATGTTTGTCATGGTGTATTTGCTAAAACTACATACCATTTATATACAAGGTAAGGTTATATGTCCTTTACTCCATCTCTTATATCACAAATACATTTCAAATTCTTTTTCATAAATGATACAATTGTATATACTTTGTGAAAATATATAACACTGATTTCAACTCAACAAAATTCTCAAGTTCTAAAAAAGAAGTATATGGGAGTTATAATCATAAACAAACTACATCTTGTTCGATGTACAAGATATGCCTACATCTTATTTATTTGATCTCTTCTATTGGAAGTGCACTACATATTATTTCTTATAAATTATAGAACTGTTTATATTTCCTAATTTAGTTATTATCTAACAATGACACATTTTCATTGCACTAAACTTCACATTTTCATTTGAATTTTTGCAGAGCATACTCAAGACAAAAAAAATCAGCGATAAGAAGAATACTATAATGGACATAATGATAATGATCATATCATAAAAAAATAGCCTAGAACTAGAGATTGTGAATATGAGTTTTTCATATTCATTTATAACATTGACTATGGTTGTTCTTGATTATCATGGAATTTTTGGGATTTCAAATAGCTTGAAACTCTTCTCCTAAGCATAGTTGTATTGAAAAACTCAATTCAAATTTATATTCCCTCAATGGATATTGTTTGTTTTAATTTAATCTATTGACTATCAATAAATTACTCCAAAATTCTTAAAATTTTTGTTTTATGCATTTTTAGCATCCCCCTCTTTAATTCCTTCTATCCATGTAGAGATCCTTGCAATTTGGACTTTCCCTCTGCCTATTAGCTCACCGTTGCATGTCACTACACATAATTACTAGTTATAATTGTAATTTTTATTTATTTTTTCAAATTAATTAAGTTATTGGTAAATGTTTTACATAGTAATTTTTTGAAGGATTCATATTCTTCTACATAAAATTAATGCAATTATGGAGGACATAAAAAATTTACTGTACAGACAATAAAATGTGAAAATAATAGTAAAAATGGGCTAAAACAAATTCCAAAAAAATGCCAAAACAATAGTTTACTATCAATTTCTAAAGTTAAATGTTTTAGATGTTCATTTTAGAAACTAATATTTTTTATTTGAGAAGGATAAAAATTTAAGTTTTGAATTGATTCAAAACAACTTATTAATAACTAACTAACAAAACTAATTGTAAAACTCATTGCAATATTATTACTAATAATTATAACTTCTTGTGAACACATTTAAATTTTATGTTTATAAATGCATTGGCTACTGGTTTTAAGGCAATTACAAAATATCTAAGGAAGGAAAATTCATACTCCCATTCATCTATGGTAAGTGTTAATTATAAAAATACATATTTTTATAAGACCTACAAATCTAAGATTATGTAATTTGACTTTGGATCGAAATACTTGTCTAATTGAAATTGGTGAATTATATTATAACAATTAGAATTAGTGATCTAGGTTAGTATGCTAATTAGTCAATTTATGCATGTTTCTTAATTTCAATACTACAATTTTCTAAAAAGACACTAACAATAATAATATGTAGTATAAAGTAATCAAAAATCTATAAATAACTACTTTAATAGATAAATCTATATGCAATTTAAAAAAAAAAAATCAGAAATATTTTAAAAATGAAATATTAAATACTTATGAAATTATACAATAAAAAATTATATTTAATCCTAATTCTTAAATTAATTGTGTTTTTACTATATGTAATATAATATAATATATTTTTTATAATTCACAATACATAATAGAATTATAAAATACTTCTAATCATAACTATTATAATGTTCTATGTCATTGTTTTGCATGACATGTTTTAGCTAAAATTTTACTTCATTAACAACTCTATTATTTATATTTTATTTATTTATTATTTATAATTTTTATCTAAAATATTTAGAGGTTATTCCATTTACTTGTAAATAAAATTAGTATAGATATAAAAATAATCATTATGGACATAGTCATCCTCTCTACATAGAAATAAGTAAGAGAAACAACTTTTCTTAAAACATATTTGAAGAAACAATATTTAAGAAATTATAATGATTTTATTGAAAGGTTAAATGTTTTAATTTTATAATTCTTAAAGAAAAACTATCTAACCCTTATTACTCAAAATATTTTTCTATAAGAATATAAGTAAAATATTATAAACTAAATTTATAAAAGTATAATCCTCTATAGATTTTTATAGATGTAACCTTTTGATTTTGGTAAATTATATGCAATACCAAAATAAATATATAATACTATAGATTTTTATAATCTAACCAAAATGATTCTTCCTAATAAATTGATTATATTTAGAGGTAATATGCATGTTACTAATATTGAGTGATTAAGATTTTATTACAATCATAATCCATTGTTAATGACAATTAATTTACATAAATTTTGATTAAAACTTTATATAAATATAACATATTATTTACCTAATAATCTAAAGTTTATATAAAAGTGAACTTTTAAAAACTTATCTAATCATATTGAATTGGTTATTTTCAAGACTATAAAAGGTAGAATAAGAAATGAAATTTTTAGTTAATAAAAACATCAATTTTATTTCTTTGGACTATTTTTATTAAAAATGTTTGTATAAATATTACTCTAATAAACATTTATTTTAAATTAAGAATTAGGACATACATTTTTTTTAATGTATACTTAAATATTATTAGCTACAATAATACTATAAAAAATACAGATACTACTAAGATACAGCTCTTTTCAATCATGCAGCACCTGAATGTTGAGGGCGTTAAAAGGCAGTTTGATGAACTATAACTCCTCAATGCCATAAATCAAGGAACAAATTATTTACGACATATCGATATCTACATTGTCAACTTCCTGCGCTTGGAACTTGGGTTGGAAGAGGCATAACTTGGCTGTCGATCCTTACATACATACATCCAACGCGGCTGTGGATCATTCCTCAAAAGCCTAAATGTGTGAATCTCCAGAAAAGATGATCCCTCCTCCTCTACTTGCTCTTCTACTTGGAACTGATACGGCCACTTGAATGGAGGTTGCCTATACCGTGGGGTATCGAGGAATTTCGTTCCTGGTAACGGGAAAATATTTTTCAGCAAGCAATAATCCAACAATTCAACACCCTTTCTATCAAGTACATATGACTGGAGGAATCCCCAAGTGTGTAGTATGTTATACCATTCCTTGTTAACTCTGCTGAAAGTGAAAATAGAGGGAAGGGGAAGGAGAGGCAGTATGCAGAACTGAAGTATGTGATCTGGTATCAATTCCCACGACATCTCTTCATCTTCCATGGATTCCGTCTCTTTTTCCATCAACTCAAATCAATTTTTATGTGAGAACAATGGAAATATAATAGCCCCCGATCAAATGATTGTTTGTGGAGTGGTCTGTTTAAAATTGAAGAGATGAATGATTTTCGAAGGTGTTCGTATTCGTTTCAAAATGGTGCACTGATTTTATATTGTCTTGTTAAACTCTTACGCCTTTTATGTTTCAATTATGATTGGAGAGACGTGATTTTTCATTTGTCTTGTTAAACCCAGTTTTTTAAAATTTAAATTGTGACCGGTCAATTTATCTAGAAACTTCCTAATCTTAAATTATTTTACTTTATATTAATTTTTATTTTGTTTTATTAAGGAGTTTTTTCAATTGTTTTATTTTATTTATTTAAAAGTTGTTTAAGAGTTTAAATTAGTTTGAAATGTATGTCAACACTTTAGTATCAAAATTATAAAGAAATAAGGGAATTTATATTTATTTTTTATTTTTTTCACATTCTTTTGACTGAAGGAGGGGTCGAGGAAGTATAGTGAAAGGAATTAATAAGACAAGTCCCCTCTCCTATGAGAGGACACAAAGTGTTTAATTAGATGCAAGGTATCCTCCTCTTGGCATTAACCACACTGGTGGATTCGTATGACTTGCATTTATCACTATTAATCGGGTAAGAAAGGTATTGAGAGGACATCATGGATGATGATCATCACATAAAGGATTTATAATATTTTACTAAAAGCATTTTTGACAAATGTGAACAACTTGACTCCATGTCCTTCAGTGACATCCTTCATGCTCATGCAAAAGTGAGGGCTTTAAAATGGGCTATGGACTCCCATTAAAGCATAAAAGGACAAATGAATTTCATAAGTGTGTAAAGATGCTTTTTTAGAAAAGCGAGAGGCGAGTAGCATCCAAGGATATGTGACAATGACCCCAACAAGATCTAAAAATCTGTAAAATTTTCTTTGACAACATTGCAATCAAGATATCAATGATTAATTGACAACCATAGATAACAATACAAGTTTATTTCCAGCAACAATTCATTTATTCCTACAGCAAGTCAATCCATTAATTTCAATGATTTAGAAGGAAAAGGCCAATAAAGTAATTCCAATTAACAAATTTCATAAAGCTTACAAAAAGAATTTAGCAAGGTCGTGTAGACTCCATCTCTTCAACCTACCTTAGTTCATCTTGGGAATGAAATATGATCCCATCATGTGGATATAATCCCTATCCACCAATCAAAATAGATTTGATGTCTTGAGATGGGAGTGCAGACAACTATATTAGGTTGTTGCGTGTATTGTCAACTTCCTAAAGACTCAATGATAAGAAAATGAAATAAAGTGAAAGAAACAAGATAAATGCATAAACACATAAATATTTACTTCAAATTGCCTTCAATCTCTATTTATTGAGCTAGAATAGGATGCACCCAAAGTCTATAAATATTCTCTTAATAGATGGACAATTCAATTTGATTTTGGTGATTGTTTGGTGATATTGTTGTCATTTAATTGACAAAATGCTAAATTCAAATTCTTCTACATTCTGTTTATTTAAATTGAATCTCAATTAAACTCTAATCAAGAAGTTGTAAAGGCCAACTTATTATGGATTTAATATGTAAATTGGCAATAATAAAATATTGAAGAGAAAAGAAAGCGAATGGGGTAGTAGATGGAAATGAAATGTTAGTGAATATGGAAATAAGGAGTTTCAATCAAATAATGTGAGAAATCACGGGGAGATTGTTTAATAATAAATATAAACCCGACATCGTGAGCAAAGAAGGGGGTGGCTGTATGAAAATGGGGTTAGGTAGAAAGTAGAATCTGTAGAATCCCCATTCGTCGTCCATGAGAATTTCAGATAGGCATGCAAATAAGTGAGGTGGAAAGTTTGATTCGGATTACAGTGAAGGAAGACGAAGTCGATAGCAAAAATGAAAGCTAAGCTTAGAGCAGATCGCATGAGTAGCGGCAGTGGAATATGAAGAGGCCTTGGTCATCAATGGAAACAAGTCAATAAATCGTTACAGATTAAAGAACCTACACAAGGAAGATAAAGGAGGTAGCAAAAGGATTGCCATGTTTGACTTGAATTTTAGGCATCCACGTCTATGAATGGGTCGGGTTTGGAGCAGACTGAAATAGGTGTGAGGCATGAAGAATTTTAATACATGCATAGAGAACTCTTAGACCGTGGTAGAGGAACAAAGGAATTCACGGAACGGTAAAGGTAACACAAGGAAAATACGAAGGTTGCGACAGAGACTTTATCATCTCATATGGAGAATGCAAAGTTTAAGCCAGTGGTACGTGCGTGATGAATTCAACCTTCATAATGTGAAACACACAAGTCAATTAGTGTAGCCAACAAAACTTGTGATAACAAGGGTAAAAGCTCGTGTGGAGGTGTGTGGGAAGAGGAGTTCAGAAGAAGAGAGGAACAACAATTGGAGGCCTTGGCATATGGGTTGGGTTAATATGTCCCACGTATGTTCTGGAAATTGAATGGTAAGTTTTGAGAAGCTTGTATGAATGGAAGATGAAGGGAACATGTTCTCTAGAATGGGCAATTCGATGGAAAAGGATGGAGCAATGCAGATTAAGGAAGAAAAGTAGAAGTTGCAGGAAGAGGAAGACCGAAGAGATGGAGTTGTAGAATAAATTGTAATGTAATTTAAAGAAATTCTTGAATAAATAATAGTTATTTGAATTGTATTCAAATCTGAGTTTTTTGCTGAACAATTGTAAATTGATTTTAAAATTGACACAAGTTATTATCGATTTTTGGAAGTTTCTCATTACTGAGTCTTTTGTAGTCTGAATTTATGAAATTGGGATGAGTTGTGTTTCTCTTCTCCATCAAATGGTATCAAAGTCAGTGTTCTTAAGCATGCAAGTAGAGAACCAACTGAGAGGTAGTTCACACCAGAACCTGTGGGTGGATAGGTAAGTGAAAAGAGGTTTTGGGGGCATAAAAAGATCATCAAACGTGAGGTGGCTTGTGACAGAATCTATGGATTGAGGAAGTGTGAGTGGAGATTAAAAGTATCATTGCAGGTGTTTAGAGTCCTGAATGGTTGAGGGATGGAAAACACAAAGTTGGAAGCATGAATGAGAAGCTTGAAAGTATCATTGCAGATGTACGGAGTTCTAAACTGTTGAGAGTGGAAAGTGTTGAGGAAAGTGTTGTGACAGATTATAGTAAATGAAGTGGAATCTTTGTGAGATCAAGGTATGATTTCAACATGGAGGTTGCAAGGACAAAGTTGATGTGAAGAAATGCCAAAGGAAGGAGTAAGAAGAAGAGGAATAATTTGGCGGAGGAGGTTAGGCTTTCAACAATGGAATTCAATTGAGATTGTTCATAGTCTTAAAAGGTGGTTATATCACCTCAATCCACCTTTGTGAGCCCGTGCTCACAAATTTCTTGTCCAATGTGTCTGATGCAGGAGCATCCAGGTCTACGGGCAATCAACATTGACCAAATAAAATTAGGTTTGGTTTGGTTGTGTTGTTTGATTTTTCTTTCTTGAACAACTCAATTTGATTTCAGTGGTCATTTGGTGACATTGTTGTCATTTAATAATTGAAAAAATGTTAAATTCAACTTCATCTACATTCCATTTATTTCAATTGAATCTAAATTAAATTATAATTGAAAAGTTGGAAAGGCTAACCTATTATCGATTAAATATGTAAGTTGGCAATAAGAAAATATTGAAGAGAAAAGAAAGCGAATGGGTTCACAGATGGAAATGAAAAGTCATGTTAGTGCAAGTGGAAATAAAAAGTTTCAATCAAAGAATGTGAGGAGTCACGAGTAGATGGTTTAATAAGAAATATAAACTTGACATCGTCGGCAAAGAAGGGGGCGGTTGTAAGAAAACAGGGCTGGGTAGAAAGTAAGAATCTGTAGAAGCCCCATAGTTGCCCATCCGAGTTTTAGATAGGTATGCAAGTAAGGGAGGTCCCAAGTTTGATTTAGATTGTAATGAAGAATGGCACGAGTGAAGGAAGACAAAGTCAATAGCAAAAATGAAAGCCAAGCTTAGAGCAGATCACATGAGTATTGACGGTGGAATATGAAGAAGCCTTGCTCATCAATGGGAACAACTCAATAAATCATTGCAGATTAAAGAACCTACACGAGGAAGATAAAGGAGGGAGCAAAAGGAATGCCATGTTTGACTTGAATTTTTAGCATCCACGTCTATGAATGGGTTGAGTTTGGACTAGACTGAAATAGGTTTGAAGCATGAAGAAATGTAATGGATGCATAGAGAACTCATAGAACGTGGCAAAGGAACAAAGGAAGTAATGGAACGGTATAGGCAATGCAGGGAAAATACGAAGGTTGTGAGAAAGTCTTTATCATCTCATATGGAGAATGTAAAGTTTAAACCAGTGGCACGTGTGTGATGAATCCAACTTGCATAATGTGAAATACACTAGTTAGTTAATGTATCTTGCAAAACCAATGATGACATGGGTAAAAGCTCATGTGGAGGCATGTGGGAAGAGGAGTTAAAAAGAAGAGAGGAACGAGTGGTGGCTCTGGCATATGGGTTGGATTAACATGTTCCATGTATGTTCTGGAAATTGAAGGGTAAGTCTAGCAAAGTTTGTATGAATGGAAGTTGGAGGGACCATGTTCTCTGGAGGGGGCAATTTGCTGGAAAAAAATGGAGCAATGCAAATTAAGGAAGAAAAGTAGAAGTTGCAGAAAGAGGAACACCAAAGAGATAGAATTGGAGAAGAAATTGTAATGAAATTTTCAAGAAATTCCTGAATAAATAATAGTTATTTGAATTGTATTCAAATCTAAGTTTCTGGTTGAGCAATTGTAACTCAATTTTAAAATCAACACAAGTTATCAATGATTTTTGGGAGTTTATCATTACTGAGTCTTTTGTAGTCTAAATTTGTGAAATTGGGATGATTTGTGTTTCTCTTCTCCATCAATTAATTAATTACTTTAGTTGGAATACTTGGGGATAAATGTTATGAGATAAATAAATTAAATAAATTAATATTATTTATTTTATTAATGTTTTAGGATAGGATAAAATTAGATGTGGTTTGGGTATGGTTAGATTTTAGGTGTCTATATGACCATCTACTGAAGGTGTTCCAACAAGTGGAAAACTAAGATATCAATATCATAGCAAGTTATATAACCTAATTGCTATGAAGTATGACTAGTTAGTTACCTATATTAACCCTCAATAGATATTCTCTTCATGGATTCCATTGGAAAAATAAGTAAGATAGGTTATCCATCATCTACATTTTGTTTTCCTTAAGGCCCACATGCTACTAGAAAAAAACCATCCAAGCCTCTAGTGTACTCTAGACGTCCATTGTCGGCATGCCACTAGCCCCAAGGACCACATGCTCCTAGTGAAATTTTTATGTACTTGTAGAGTAACACACAATCTAAATCACCATCATATCACTACATCCAAAGTGCACATGCTCTTGATGAAACCTATCCCATTATCCAAGTTGTATGGCTAAATATTCATCAATATATTATGCTCCTTAACTCCTATCAATATTGATCATGGATAAGTTTATCTCTGAGTGGGTCATAGGATTTTTCCATTGGTGATCCTGTCAAATGGATATGAATGGCGTATGTACTATAAGATTATCACCTCTACCTATTCTCTCGTAGGTTCCTACTCAATCCATTCAATAAAATTTAGCACCCATGAGAATTTTAGATAGGTTCACCATACTGCATCCTTAGAGGAATGAAGAAAGAAGAAATGAGGAGAGCACCATGAAGTGCAAAAAGGTCACCCTTTTTGGTCTTCAAAGGTTGGGAAGGAGGCTTACCTTTTACCAAAGAAAGGTAAGAGGTAGAGAAAAAGGTTGAAGCCCAAAGTCTGAAAACTCAATAGTCAATTGACTTTTCAAGGGAAGGAGTGAGGAGAAGGGAAGAAAGGTGAAAGTCAAAGGCTTGATGCCTGAAATCCAAAAGATAGATTTTGGGGGTTGAGGATTGGGAGGAAATCTTACCACTTACCAAAAGAAATAAGAGGTAGAGCATAAAGGGTAAAATCGAAGGTTGATTCAAAACACACAATAGAAATAGAGGGAAAGAAGGAAAAAGATGTAGGAGGAAAACCTACCCTCCAAAGTCTGACAAACCCAGACTTAGAAAGAACTTGAAAAGCCTCTTCAAGACTTTAGTGGTGGGAGGTAAGGCTTAAGTATAACCAAATGAAAATGGTAAGAGGTAAAGGGGGAGAATGAAGGTTGATTCCCAAAACACTTTGCATAAAATAAGAAGAGAAGAAGGGGCGGGAGTGAAGGAGAAGATTCACAAAATTTATGCAACATTCATAATTTCATTCATCTTCCCATTCCTCCTCACATTATTCACAAAATTCAAGTCATAACTTTGGAACTCTAATAGAAATATTGGAAAGGATATCCTAATAGACAATTTTAAAACTATAAACATTACAAGGAATATTTATGTTGTATGCCTCATCTATCTATAATACTCTTAAATATTAATGCTACTTATCAATTGATATATAATTATATTAAAGTACTCTATTAAAATAAATAAAAATTGATACAACTATAAATTAATTTCATTATTCATTTGAATTTTCATAAATTTTTTATTAAAATATAAATAAATAAATATTTAATAAAGATATATTGACTTTTTAATGAATAAATGATATTATTTAGCCAACAGGCTATATATTGTGGGCACAACCCACTAGAATTATCTCACATCGGAATTGTCTCACATTTGAAAATAAACTCTGATAAGAATGAGAGAAGATTAGATCATATTTCACTGAGAATGAGAAAGAATAAGGAAATTTTGAGATGAATGGAAATATTATAATTTAAAATACTAGAAAACTCTTCTAGAAAAATATTTTTCAAATGAGAAGAATGTAGAAGATTTAGTTTTTATTTATTGTGAATATATTTTGGTTGTAGCTACACCTGATATTTGGATGTATTGTTGCAAAATATTTATTTCAACCACCATGAGTTGCATCATTGGTTGTGCAACATTTCTTTCCTTTCCCTACATATTGGTTCAGTGCATATATTTTTTAGTTTTGGACAAAAGTTAAGATCATATTAAAATTGGAGAATATTATTTTTGTCTAAGAAAAAGGGTAAGATCAGATTGAAACTAGAGATAACAATTTCAAATAATATGTTTTGGTCTAGCTATTCCATATTAAAAAATCCTATATAAGTATGAATGCCTCTTTACTTAAAATTATTTCATAGATTGAAAGCAAAGTTCATATTTACCGCAAATGCAAAGGCTAACAGTAGAAACCTCAAAGTCTATCACTGCATTTAATGGAGTAGACCAAATGGAAGAATGCATGGAAAAAATACATGGTTGGAATTCTTATGGAGAGATAATTGACAACCATTCATTTTTCCTAGTTGGCAACTACTTATATGGATTTTACCAACTTTCACCACCAACGACTACCTACGGTTTTTAGTTTCTACACTACCTTACCATTTTAATAAATAGCATGCTTAATGTGAAGAAAAAAATACCATAGCCTTGTAGCATCCAATGTATTTGAGAATAAATCAAGAGTATGTTTTCTTTAATATTTTACTTCTATTTTTTATTTATTTTATGTTCACTATTTCATTCATATGTATCTATTACAATTTCCTATTCAATATTTATTATTATTTTGTTAGAATGATTTTTCAAACCATTTGGAAACTAGATTGTATGAGGAAAATCTAGATTAGCTAAGATTTAAATTGAAAATTTACAGACATGTCTAAAATGGTGATCTACCATAATTTGAAATATCAATAATATAAATCTAATTTATCTTGAAGAGGCATCTTCTGAGTTTTATCTTATATGTTTAAACATCAAGAGGGGGATAGGTTGTAGAGAGAAGAACTGAAGGAATTGAGCGCTTCTTTACCCCTTTTGATGATTAACTAGGTTAAAGTTAATACCATTGTAACATAACTATAATACTCAAACAAAATAATAAGTGCACTTGCCTATTTGGGTTGCAATTGGGCTTGGAGAAAATAGACAAATGTGAATATCATGCTTCTTGTTAATGTTCAAGCTATGTAGAAGAAATAAATTATCAAATTACTCTATGAATGGATATCTTAATTATGAAAATAAATCTAAACTATAAATGGAGCCAAGCAGATTTAATGTTTGTTCACTTTCATTTAATCTAGAGTATAATGATCCAAACATGAGCCAGTTTGTAAGTACAATTTTAACACATAGATATGGATGTGTGAATTTCCTTTCAAATATCAAAAAAAGAATTGATCTAGACCTTGGGGTGGCCTAGCTAAATGGGAAACCAATCCAACCAATCTTTGAACAAAATATTCAATCCTATAGCTTAAAATAGTGAAAAAAGATAGGGGAAACCCAACCATAATGCCATTATCCACTCAAGGCAACCAACTTACCTTAGTTTTTGGGAATTCAAAAATTAAATGCTTTAAACATCATGCACATTTACAAACACTACTCTTGAACCCTTATTCTCAAGGACAATTGTTAACATATATTTACATAGAGATAAAATGGGGTAGCTTTGAATGACACAAAAAATATGCTCTGCATATCCTGTGACTGAATAAATGTGAAACTCATAATTTTAATTCTCATAAAATTAGTACAAAAGGAGGATATTGAGCTCTAGTATTTTCAACGCAAATTCCCATGCTTTGAAATATTTCCTTTTGTCTTCCTATTGTTGCTTCCTAAATCGAGACCCTGAATATCTATATCTGAACCCATAAAAAATACTTCCCTTTGCTTCTATAGGTGACAACCTTCAAGAATGGAAGAATACTTGATTGTGCAAGAATTGATTGTTGTGAAGGGTTCAGATCATTGTGACACATTGAATATAGGCTATTTTAATTTATTTCATGAGCCTTCACATTGGACCACTAACTCTTTCCCTCCAACTTCTTGCCCAATTTTTTGTAATTCCTTAACCATTATACAATAGGTGTATATTCATTCTTTATGAGCTTCATTAATATGTGACATAATATAAGAATGTGGTTGTGCATGGAATGTGTGAGGTGATAATCTTGCTACTTCCATTTATCAACCATTAAAAAAAAAATGGCTAGAGAGGGGAGACATTGTAAATTGTACACGTTTCTGTACTGATATGGTAGAAAACATTGAGGGAGAAATGAGGCAAAGTGGAGGAGATTTGTGGAATATCTCCTCATGAGGTAGCTTCCTACTTGGCTATTTGTGGCTTCTCTCATTAGAATGTCTTAAAATAAAATGCAAAGAAACTCTACTCGTAGCAAAGAAAACATAACTATCACTATGTAAGGGAAAAAAAGCTATTAATACACTTCATGTGTAGGTCAATAATGTTTCAGAACAAGTTACACCTATCCATAAAAATGGACACATGTACAATACTTTGCTTGTGTAGCCATAGTCAATTTTCTTATAGTTTTCCCATAAAGGAGACACCCATTTAAAATGTTGCTTGAGTAGTTACATTCAATTTTTTTTTCTTTGTTTTTAATAGAAAAGGTAGAAAATCATAAATATTAGCATGGGAAAACATTAGATGTGTTTTTGATTTTTATTTGTTGGTGTAAATAAATCCTTGAACCTATTTAATTCATTACTATGGGACTTATTTACATGTTAAGTTTACTAAGGTCCTAGGAATCATTCTAGAAGGTGTTAGTTCTCATTAGTTGTTATCTTACTTTTTGATTTGTAACACATGTGACTTAGGTAGTTGTGAGAAGTTTTCTCATAGCATAAGATTAAGACACTTATCATAATCTTATGACATCTTATGTCTCACCTTGGCTATATAAGCAAGGCGTCTCTCATAAATTACAAAACAATTGAATCATATTTGCATAATTGATAAGAATACAATTTATTCTTGTCAAATTCATATTCTCTCTTTTTGTTCTTTCCATTTGGCCTCTAGATCTAGGTAGGCTATGTCCATAGCCAATTCTAACATGGTATCAAAGTATGTCAGGTGTCATTGGATAGCCATTCTTTGAGATATCTTGGTAAATCTTGAATAGTTGACTATGCATTTCTCTTACACCATATGATGATATGGAGAATCAGAAAAACTTGATAGAAATACCAGACTTTGGGAGGGTTCCTCTTTGTGGCTCTATACTGCAGGTTCAAATTGGAGCTTTTTGGTCTAAATCTGAGCTCACTATTGAGTTTAGGAGGTTCAATAAAGTTACCTTTTTCCTTTTGCTTAGTCCAAATTGGACATAAGCGGCCAAATCTATGATGGTTTTAAGTTGAAGAGTGGTTGCAAGATCTAGAAGGTAGTTGCATTTTTTGGAGCATTTTGGGTCAAATATAACCCTGCCATTGCATCTATAAGGGCAAAAACCCTAAGATTGGCTATGAAATCATCCAAATCGAAGCAATTGTCCATCAAGGCAATAATGACAAGAGAGTTGTATGACCCCCTAGGGTTTCTTAAATGTAGGTCATAGTTAGAAGGAAAAAATCATACAGGTTGAATAAAATAATAATTCATAGGTCACAAAAAATTGAGGTGAAATACTTTATGAAAATATTTGATTTTCTAATTTTTTGGTTTTAAAAGTTTTTGTTTGAAAATTTTTAAAAATAAAAAAGGTGGGAAAATCCTTACAAATTGCAGATTATGTAGTGTACCTGCATTGGTAGGTATCAGGTGCCTTCCAAGGCACCACATGGCACATGCAGGCCCAACCACTGTAGCCTCATACTATCTACCATAGAAAAAATTTGATGGTCAGGGTGATCCCACAAAGTCGGTTTACAATTTCTAGGAGATTTTGAATTTTAGAAAAATCACATATTTTTAGAAAATATAATCATTTAAGCCTAAAAAAGTTCCATTTAAAGCATTCCAATTGAAGATGGTTTGATCAAACTACCTTAGATCAAGCCCCCTTGGATAGAACCCCACTAGTTTTAAACCATACCTATAACAGAGTCTCCTTTACACCTATCAAAATACTGATAAAAAACCACTTTTGATTTACCTTTTGGGGGATCAAATGAATTCATTTAAAATTTGATTTTTGTAAGTATGTAGTCCTTATTATAAGCTTCCCAAAAAGTAAAATTTTAAATAAAATTAATTTTATTATTATATTTATTTTTATTTCTTGTGAATGTAGGATTTTCACCAAGAATCAAGCTCTCTATTCTACATGTGGTGAAAAATAGAAGATTATCAAACAAAAAAATTGAAAAATATGAGTGCACTAGCTATTGAAGTCCTTGATCCAATGAAAAAAAAAAAGAATTTTGATACATACAAAAAAATTTGTGTTATACAGTCCGCCTATGTCTAAATTGTAATTGGTTTGACTTTGAAACTTGATTAAGGAAAAAATATTCAATAAAACACAATGAAACTAATTGGAAGCACTAGATATAATAGTTACAAATCAAAATTTGAAAAAAATGGAATTTTATCCTTCATGGAAATAAAGTAATCTGTTAAATGGTGAGTGTCACTCCTTAAAAATGATGTTTACTAAAAAAAATAGCTTTTTAAAAATGATGTTTTAAAAAAAAAATATTTAAAATCTACAGAAAAAATTTCACAAATCACTAGTTTGCATCATCTTCAAATTCCTCATGGTTTAGCCGCTATAGGTGTCTAAAAGTGAAGATTTAGTTAGAAAAAATTAGTCTAGTGTCTAGTTTGGCCATAAATTGTAAACCAATATTATGGGATCATCCCCCAATTATTAAAAGAATTGGCACTTATTTTTAAAAACCTAATGGCTCTTTTTTTTTATGAATAGGCATTAATCTATATTAATTCAAAGATTACAATACATATTCACAAAAAAGGTGGGTGGTAAGAAGGCACACCCTGAGAGTCATATGGGAAATGCCCAGAAAATCCAAAATAAAACAACCAATAACATGGGCCTAGCCCAGAAGTACATGATTACAAACATAACATAAAAAATCCATTAACCAACCAAAGCAATGCTAGCAGAGCTAGGAGGGTCTCTGTCATCCAATTTATTCCCTCATACATCAGTGGGGTCTGGAGTGATGTCAAGAGGAGGATGCCAACCATCATCAACTTCTTTATGTTTATCTTTATCTTCCTCTCTCTGAGGCGAGATTGCAAGCACAAGCTAAGGAATTTTTTTACCAAAGTCTAGCCAACCAGAGCCAAAGGTGGGAGTGTCATCAGAGGACCACCCAAAACCATCATCACCACTCCCCAAAGCATCTCCAGAAGGCCACCCCTAGCCAACCTGAGGTAGAGGAGAGCAGGTCAGCCAAAAAGGGTGAGATCCTTGTCGCAGAGGAGGTTGAGAGTGGGGGAACATAGAACCACTCCACTGTTAGCCCTGAGAGGGCAACTGGCCATGAGAGGAGGTCAGTGACGCAGGAACCTAAGCAACAATACATGGGGCATTTCCCCAGTGGTCTAAAAGCACTTGTAGGTGACCAACTTCAAGTGCAACTTTATTCACCTGCACCTAAATCTATAAGAGCACATTAGAACAAATAATAGCTTTAGAATATAAAGAAATTATTTTATCCATTTGAGTATGAGAAAATATGCAGGCATTTCTATCTTTACAGATATTGACGAGGATTTCCACCCTGAAAGTATTCCAAAGCTGGGTATACTTAGCAAGAAGCCTGAGCGAGTCTCATAGTAGAACCATATGCTAAGATAAGGGCTCCAGTCGAAAAGGCTGAAATAATTCATGAATCAAAGTCTAGAACTGTTGGGCTCTTAGGAAAAACCAAAAGAGATTCTTAAAATAATCACCTTCCCCACAAAAAGGGCAACAGGGGTTCTAAACCCCAAGGTGAACAAGACGAGAACCCACAGGCAAGCCTTGGAAAAGAGTACACCAAGCAAAGTGGGCAAGTTTCAGCTCAACACTAGTAGACCAAGTGGTAGAAAATATTTCATGCCAAACATGAGTGAGAGATTGAAGAAGCCACCTCTAGTTTAGACCATAAATCATAGGAAAATGTGGTGAGGACCAATTATAACCAAGCCTAGGCTTGTAATTCCTAGAAGGGGTTTCTAGGTACCATTTCTAGTCCTTCCACTAGGGCTTGGACCAATGAATTGACACCTTATAAAGAATTTATGAAAGAATAACATTCACCAGACCATCATAAGTTGCATAGTATTGGTTTTGAAGTATGTATAAGGTATGCAAGTCCTACCATGGCAAAATACACATTGTGGGTTAGTGAAATATTTGTTGTAAAGTTTGAATACCTTTCTTATCGAATATGAGTGCCTTAAGCCAAGGCAATTTAGCCAAAGGTTTCCCATTTCTAGCAAAAAGAGGAGACTACCAAACAATCTACTAGTTGAGTGAAAGACTATCACAAAAACTAGAACTAGCCCAATAGAGTCAAGGTTTAACTACCTCCCAGGCTCTCCAAATGATTTTAGCAACAAAAGTCCCCATAATTTGAACTAGTTCCTCCATGATTAGAAGGGTTTGAAATTCAATCCCCTTCTAGGCGAGTCTATGTGTAGGAAAGGTTGATTGAATACAATGCCTGATGATAATTTTCTAGGACTCATCTCTTGTAAAGGGACCGAATAATCCACTTCACACACAAGGCAGTGCCTTGTCATTGAGTGGAGAGTAGCCGAAGACCTCTAGAGTCTCTAGGAAGACAACAAAATTCCTAGGTGACATGGTGAAGCCCTTTATGTGATTTAGCAAAGGCCTAACGGAAGTCCTGGAGTAACTTTTCAAGTTTTCCATAGGTTGCTTTAGAGGGGACCCAATAGGAGGAATAATAAACATGAGTGGCCGCAAGAACTTTATAACACACCTAAAATTTCCCTACCAAAGAGAGGGGCTTAATAATCTAGTAAGCGAGCTTATGCTCAACTCTGGAAAAAGAACACCTTGCCATAGCTCGATTGGAGATGCTTGGAAGGTGAAGGGAATGTGTGATAATCAAAAAAATTCTTCTAGCCCAATCCACTTCCAACCATATTACTGAAACCAGGGCAGAGTGGGAAGAATAGACTATCTATAGTACAAATTTTAATGCCATTGAATGGTAGAAACATAAGCAAGTCAAAAACTATTGAGACATTCTAGGTTCTCTTTGATATTTTCTTCATCCTCAAGAAGAGTGAGGAAAGATTCGTCAGCAAAATGGCCATTACCCAGCTAGGCTTGAGAGTTAGGTAGTGAAATTCCCTTGACACACTATTGAGAAACTGCATTGGCCAAAAGGTAGCCAAACCCTTCAATGGAAAGCAGGTACAAAGAAGGGGCAAGCAGATAGCCTTACCAAATGGAAAAAAAGGTCATGAAGGTAGAGGATTGGTAGCCATTAATGGTGATACAAGCAAATGCATCTATAAAGAGCATGCGAATAGCCTAAATAAAATTGGGCCCAAGCCCTAGAGCTTGCAACATCACAAGAATAAAAGGCCATTCAATGTGGTTATAGGATTTAGCAAAATCAATTTTGAGAAAAATTGCCTTCTAGTTTGATCATCACACCCACTCCATACCTTCCCACACAACAATAATATTATCTAGAATGAACCTAGATTTGATAAATCATGTTTCATCTAGGCACACAATCTAAGGTAAAATATGGCAGATTTTTAGAACCAAAGCTTTGGAAATGATTTTGTAGGAGACATTGAGAAGAATAATGGGCCTCCAGTTGCAGATATTCTTAGGATCTCCAAACTTAGGTATGAATTTAATATTTCATTTTTTTATTAAATTACCTAGAGAATTAGCATGAAAATGCTTCTAAGTAAACATGATACAGATATTTCCCAACACAATCCCAAAGGTCCTTATAAAACTCACAAGGAAACCCATTGATCCTCAGGGCTTTGTCATCAGCCATGGAATGAACAACTTCCTTGAGATCATCTAATGTTAACAATTGATCACAAAAATTTCTCTGGGCTGAGGAAAGCCTATTTGACACAACAACAAGACAATCTTGGAGGGCTTGTTGTTGCATAGGCGTGGATTCTTGTGTAGTGAAAACCTACTCATAATGGTGCACAAAGGCCTGGACAATGTCAGGAAGCTTAGAGAGCACCTGGATTCCATCTTTAATTTTTTTAATGCATAGGGATGAGTGTCTGGCACACAAGGCTAGAAAAAATCTTTAGAGGCATGGTCTCCAACTTTGAGCCAGTGTAACCTGGCTTTAATTTGAGCCCCTCTTGCAGCATAATTATATGTAACTTGCTTTTTGTACCTTAATTTTGCCACCCTAACTTATAATGATGGGAAAAATGGGTTCACCACCAAAACCTTGGTAGTTGAATGCAGGTCAGAGGTGGTGGCCTCATAAGACTGCCAGCGAAAGATAGCTATTTGGTGCCCATAAATGCATAGAAATCAATCCATGAGAGCATCATTCCACCATGTAATCTAGCCTATATGATGAGTTGGTCTGCACTACAAATTCCAAACTCTTTGAATGTGGGCTAGAGTAGGCTTATGGAAAAGTAAATATGTATTAAAAAAGAATTGAGTTTTACATGTGTGAGTTGTCGTGTCTTCCATTAAATGTGAAAATAAATGGGGAAGTGGTTGGAAAAAGTTACATCCACTAACGAATTAACTGGTAGAGAAGAACTATCAAAAGAGAAAAAAGGTTGAGCCAAGATCATGGCACGATCAAGGCTTTTAAATATTCTATCAAAACCGGCCTTGAATTTACACCAAGTGTGTCAGAGTGAATGAGAATGGGAATGGCCAATATTGGGATCAAAAGCCCCAATTTATTTTGCATGTAAAACCACTCCTCCCATTCGCCAGATGCCCATCTGAATGGCAAGGCACCATCTTTTTCATATGCCATCTCAACCATATTGAAATCCCCACATAATAAACAAGAGAAATTGGAAATGAATCAGTAATCCAGCACTAAAGAAAAGAGCACTCCACAACATCATTGGAAGCATAAACATTAATAATCCCAGAGGAATGATTATCAATGTTGAGAAGGATGCAGACGAGTCGATGAGTAGGATCAGACCCATGGTCAACCAAACAAGCATGCCACCATGGGGACAAAAGGGTGACAACTCCACCATGCCCAGCCTCATGAGTAGTGCCAAAAAAATTCCTAGTTGGCCAAATAGAATGACAAGCCGAAGCAAGAAGGAATCCAAAAATTTTAACCTCTTGGAGACAAAGCACTTCAATACTAGAATATTTTCGTAAAGTAAAATTAACAGAATACTTTCTAGAGAGGTTTGTTAGACCTTGAACATTCCATAAGAGTAAATTCATGAATGAAACTTCTCCATATTGTCAGAGTCTAGTTCCTCTTCATTCAAGGAAGAGAAATGATTCTACAAAAACTTTAGTGGAACTAACCCAATCTGAATACAAGGAGAGGAAAATATTTTCTTTTCTTAAACTTATTCACCTACTTCAAGCAATGGAGAAGGACTATGAGACCACCTTTGAGCTCCCGACCTGAGAGGAGAAACATTCAGCTGAGAAATCATAACAGTAGCAGGTTGAGATGTTACCTTTGTCCTAGGCTACACCGAAACATTAGCAGCTCTGACATGAGCTTCCATCCCTTTCACTGAAGGGTTTGAAACAACCTTTGATAGTTCAGAGGCCTTAGAGGCTGACCCAGAACTAGTGGACTTATTTTTTTGACTTGCAACCATGGTTCATTTTTCATCAAGTTTGGCAGCAAAAGTATCCACCTAATGAGGTTTTTCAGTATCTCTTGGCAGAGAAGGTGTATAAGGAACTGCCAAAGGGTAGTCCTTAATCTTGTGGTCTATAGACTGACACCTATAACACATGTTTGGTAAGATTAAATTAAGTGACCTTATGGGTATGTCAGAGAGCTCTAATTTGAATATCAATGGATTCTTTCAAATCCTTAGAGAAGTCTACTTCCACATAGACCTGTTTCTAGGGTTGGGCCTGGAAAAACCTATCATGCTCAATACAAATGACCCTCCCCAATGAGGATGTAATATGATTTAGCAAAGGAACATAGGGAAAAGGAAGACTAGGGAATTCAATCTAGATTGGGACCAACAACTTGGTGTCATTTTAGATAGTAAAATCCTGGGTCCATGCCTAGAAAACTAGTAAAGAGGACCTGACATACTAGGGCCATGGGCTAACACTACTATATTTGACTCTAATTTCTAACAAAATTTTGTTGAAATATCAACAACCTATTGTCCGAATACTAATGAATCAGTGAAATATTTTTTGTCACTAAATTTTTGTCACTTTTTCAACTAGCTTTAAAACATCAAAATCATGACTCAGCTTCATCGGTTGCTGCAACGAAAAAAGGATCTAGTGTTTGTTAAAATATTGACAAAACAATTGTCAGTCTAACGATGAACAATAGACAAAACGCAAGTTGCATGCCTTTGCGAAAGCATTAGAACAACAACAAAAGTTCATCGAAATTGTGATGAAATAGGCAAGTCATTACAATGAAAGTTTCGTCGGATGTATTGCAAATATCAGTGAAAGATCAAGACTATTATAGTGATCAAAATTGTCTGAGAAGATATATCAAGAGGATTGGCCCATGGTCTCAGCGATGAAGTTTCATCAGTGAGATACTCATCTTGTCTCATGGATGAAGCACGAGGGAAGCATATTAGCAAGACATATACCATTGGATTAAGTTCTTAATGTCTACCCGACCCGCTATGTCATTGCCGATAAGATTACATTGGCAAGCATCTTGGTAACATACTTGAGATCGAAAGAACAACAACAGAGGCTCATTGAAATTGTGAAAAAATAGGCAGGTCATTACAATGAAAGTTTCATCAGACATATTGCAATTTCGTTAGATGCTTTTTAAGGTTCATCGGCTACTTTTGTCGAAAGTTCGACGAAACAATGCAATTTAAAAAAAAAAACCTATTCTTTCAAATGTAGGCATATCGATGAAAGATCAAGACTATTACAACGATCAAAATTTCCTAAGAAGATATATTAGGAGGACTGGCCTATGGTCTCAATGATGAAGTTTCATCAGCGAGATACTCATCTTGTCTCATCGATGAAGCACAAGGGAAGCATATTGACAAGACATATACCATCGGAGTAAGTTCTAAATTTTTAACCGACCTGCCATGTCACACCGATAAGATTACATCGGCAGGAGTCTTGGCAAAATACTTGAGTTGAAAGAATAATCATTGGGGAGACTCACCATGTCAAGGAAACTGTAGAATATCCTAGCCATACATGATCTCTTTCCAATGAAGATAAAAATGGATAAAAATAATTATCATGGTGACTCTCAACGATATTTGATGTATAAGAAATTTCTAAAAGGATGTGTCCTTTCAAACATTTGATGTATAAGTATCTATTTTTTATATCAAATGGAGAGAGGCAAATAGGAAAAAAGAATACTATAGATAAAAAAAATTTGTAATGATGTTCTCATCAAAAAGACTCAAATGCATGCATGAAGTTTGATGAAGTTAATGAACATATATGAATTTGTGGCTTAGTCTTTGGTATCAGCTATCTGTGGAATTATACAGTTATTGGGAAGTATGAAAAATTATATATAGGTAAAAGCTTCAATAATTCTATATAGTTCAAGAAAAACTTCAAGGTTATTAATTCATCTCATTCTATACATTCTACAAATCTAAGTTGAATGCAACTAATTTGTAAATACTACGAGTCATCATCAACACTAACAAATTTAAAGTCACAACTATTGGTCCAATATTGATAAAAATATTGGGTATTATGTAAACCACTACTATCACAACTATTGAAACATGCTCAGCTACTGGGTCCTCTCCCCTAGATTAAATTAAGGAAAACATTATTGTGAACATAATATGTATAGAAGAATATGAATGTAAAGGAAAATGGATATTAGAAAAACATAAATGTAAATAAAAGTAGTGTGAGCAGAAAATGAATCTAAATTGGTCTTGAACAAATAAAATCATACCCAATTAACATTAAGTTATACTGACCTTGTACTTATTTCCATTGTCAATTTTGAAGGTTAATTTGATGCCTTCTGTAGAAACTCTTTGGCCATGAGGCAAGAGAAGGCAGGAAAACCAAGTGTATATTGATGACTTCTTGACAATCAAAAAGAAACAAGCAACCAATCAATCCTATTAGAATAGAATAATCTTATGAATTGATTTTAATTTTTTTACTAGCTAATGGATAGTGAACCTAGTTCTCTTGAATTGAGATACTACTAAGATGTGTTGACTATTGATATTTTGCTTCAATCTCTATAAGTTACTTTTTTCTTGAATATATTCAAGATAAATCTACAAAAAAATCCCCTGATCTATTAGAAATTATGCAAATTATTTTGTTAATACTTCTCCATTTTGATATTTTCTTTCAAAAATTCATAGAAAGATATGTAATTCCATATTTGAAATGTAAATATTTTAATTTTACTAGTTTTGTAATTATAGGATATGATTCCAACAATTGTGAAATGAATTGGCAATATGCTAGATGAATGAAGTAAACTATGCAATTGGCAGGTGTAAAACCAAATTCCTTAACCCTTGCTAGCATCCTTCTTTCTTGTTCTAAAACAAGTGCTTTGGAATAGGGCATGAAAATCCATCTAAGTATAATGAAAAGGATATTTTTGTCTGATATTATATTACAGTAAGTTGAATGAATGTAAGTAGAGAATTTTTTTCATACCTATAGATGGTACAAAATTTCATGGTTAAGTGTAAGCCTCCCATTAACAACAAGATCCAAATATCATGTATCTATCTCAATCAAGCCTCTAAACCCTTCAGAGCTGTCAAATTTTCCACTAACTTGTTATGTACAAAAGTTAGATTTTAGAGTTATGTCACCACTAAAAACAAAAGAAACAGAGCTTTGAAACCAAATCCACACACAACACAATGTGGTATTCATAAAAATCCATACAAACAAATGAAACTCATAACATTGGAATGGAAACAACTTCAAATTATGATGCAAAGCACTTTATTTCATCTTTGCATATTGGTTTTATGCTTCAAATGATGCATTTCTTATATTGAAAAGTGCATTACCTTATTGAGCTTCTCTTTTTTTTTAGAATAGTTTAATATTCTCTACTTAACAGGGCCAACAACATGATGGTGGAAGCTCATTTGGCCCTCCCCCCCTCACATCACTCTCAATTCCCCATACCCAATCATATAACATTAATCATTCATTCATCCATTAATAACATATAGCATTCATTCATTAGAATTCATTCATTCATCCATTAATAACATATAACATTCATTCATTAACATATAACATTCATTCTTTGAGTTTTTACATATTATAAAAAATATGGTTGTCATAATATGATTACAATCACTTTTTTTTTGTTTCTTTTTTTAAGCTAGAAAAAGATGAAGTGGAGTATCATTTTCGTAATCATCTCTCTCCCCTTTAGTTGTTCCACCCTCTACTCATGATCTTAATGTATGCCTAGTCATGTACTCACGATGTGGATGTCGCTGCAAGGGGGGGTCTGCTGCTATAACAAAAAAATGTTAAATTGATAAGTTTTATTATTATTGTTATAAGTATTTCATTAATTAAAAGAACAATAGAGTGGTTCTCTTTACCTGATGGGGCCACATCATGTTCCTGATCTTGTCTTATAGCCTCATACTCAACATGTTGAACACCCTCTAAATCTTGATCTAGAGTTGAAACACAAAAGGTTACATTAATTAATACACCAATTGCAATTAAATATGTTTAAAAGAACATTAGAGTGGTCCTCTTTACTTGATGGGGCCACATCATGTTCTTGATCTTCTCTAGCCTGATCATGCTAAACATGTTGATCACACTCTACATGCTCTAAAGTTGAAATATGAAAGGTTACATTAATTAATACACCAATTGCAATTAAAAATGTTTAATTGTATTAATCCATACTGTGTTTTGTATAGCACATGAATACATCCAGTACCAAGATGCACACCATGACCTTCATCTATAGGTTTTGCTCCACCCTCACTGGCCTACATTCCATTGTCATGTGCAATATTATCATTGCCTGTCTATTTAAAACAAATAGGAACATAATTAATTTATGGTGGAAAATAATATTGAATAGATTGCATAAGTATTCAATTTTAAATAAACTTTATTGAGTTTTTTTGTACCTGTGTGTTAGATGTAGTGGAAGATTGTGTTTGTCCAATCAAGACTCTTAGGCATTCAACCATGACTCCATAGCCTTGCTGGAAGGTAATCTTCAAGTCCTCTTCTGTGGGTTCCCTGTTGAATTTAAAGCCCTACATTTTTGCATAAGATCATGAATTTTTCTTTTATGGCGTGATGAAACCAAAATTATTTTCAATTTATTATTTGGATGGAATATTTCATTTATTGATACTTACAATTCATGCGGCTAATTTCATATAACCACTAGAGCCAAGTTTGTGTTGCCCATGTTTTTCTAGTCTTGCCTTTGTTGCCTTCAATGTGTCAAGAAGCCTATGAAAATTTTGAAATATGTTAGATTATGTAAAAAGAAAGAGTAATCAGTATATAATTACATTGTTGATAGTATCACATACCTTCCTTGCCCCAATGGTGTCTTTCCTTTTTTCTTTTCAACCTTCTCCTTTCCATCTGACACCAAGTCCTTCCACTCCCTCTCTGGAATCATGGGGGGATGCTCGTACTTTTTTTTCTTCTCTAAATGTGACCTATATTGGTCCCTCATATACTTTAGATCGGTACCAAATTTCTGATGGACCTTGGTTCAGTTGAATTTTTTATCATTGAACAACACAACTAAATAGTTAATGAGCTCATCTTTTAAATCTTGATTTTGGGTATTCCACTATGTACGTATGGTGGGCTTGAAGAGCTCCAATGTAATATCACTTAGATGTTTATAAAAAACATCATTTCCTACAAAATGATCATGGGATCATTAGTCTAAAAAGAGTGATCAATAAGTAAATTTCAATTGGATAATATATAATAATAATTAAAAAAATTTAAAGTACCTAGGACCTTCTTTATCTTTATGGGAATGAAATCCTCAGTCACCACAAATGTAACCAGAAATTTTCTTGTAATAGTAATATGGGAAGATCTAGGAAATGCTACTAAAACATCACCAGTACTAGTGGCCTCTACATCCCCAGGTACATGTCCTAATGCATGTTTTGGCATGTGTTCGCTGCCAGAGGGTGCACTATCGGATGTCTGCATGCTATGTGTTGTTGACATTTCAGTCAACAATATAAGCACAAGTGATGGGGTCGGATGATGTGATGTATGTGTAGGAAGGTCAGGATGGACACTTGTGCCAAGCCCTACTCCTCAGGCAACACCTACAGTACCCTGATCATGGCCAGCAACATCATGAGGATGCAAAAAATCCTGTAAAAATAACACACATTTTAGTTCATGACATAAAAGAGTACAAAATATAAAACCATGAATGAACTTATGTTATGATTAAAGACCTCATGACAACTTACTTGCAAGTTTTGTGCTCTCTGAATCAATATTTTAACCCTCTCTCTTATCTCATCCATTTGAGGCACTATGAATAACAACTGAAGGATTTCTTCATTGCATTTTTTTTGTCTTCCTTATCATATCGAGAGGGTTTGTAGAATATGTGATGTCATCATCACATAATAGTGACTACACCTCCCTATGGATGCTCTCCTCTACTGCTGGTGTCTTTCCCAAATTAGCAGACTGTAACAAGAATATTAAAAATATTATCAAAATTAACCTAATAAACTCATAAAAAAACATAATAATATTTTTTTTTGCTTGTATCTAATTTGTACAATTACAATGAGATAAACCTATTGATTAGAAGCACCTAAAGATGCATCATGATCTGTGCTCTGGGCTAGAGCCTTCCCATTATGATCAATGTCCCACTATGACAAAAAATAAATATAAAAAATCATTACCGAAATGAAACCAATAGACTTCTGAAAATAGTAATAATAATAAAATGGTATATTGGAGTCATTAATTGGAGGTTGGGTAAAATGGTATATAGTACATACCACCTCCATAGTAACTATGTTTGTATCTAAGAAATTCAAATTGTAATCAATTAGCAACTTTTCCCCTATAGTTATTGATTTTATTGCACATACGAATACACGATTTCACTCTCGTGCCTCGAATATGCAATAGGGTTGCTTATTTGTTGACCCACGTTGTGTAATATTTATAAACCGTGTAATATTCCCTTATTCTTTTGGCCTTCTATTAATGTACATAGCCACTCCTTTATTTTTATCCTTATCTTTTAGTTGTATGTAATTTGCTGACAGTGCATACCTATGAATACTTCATGTATATCGAACCAGCTGCATCCAATCTTTGTAACTATAATAGGGTTCAACATAATCCATCAATTCAGTAACTTTTTTGTAACAAAACTTTATGCCATCCATGCAAAATAGGCCCAAACCATGTAATGACAATGGTGTTATGCGATATATCCTCTCGTTGACACAAAAATCAATGTCTATTGGAGGAAGTTCCTTGGGTACCCATTGTTTCTGTAGATGTTTGTACCTCAAGGGAACCTCGATGTCACCTATTCTATCATTATCATAAGAAAATGATCCCACTTTAGCAAGAAAAAATCCCATGTGTTTATGGAATTTTCTTCTAATATTTTGACCTCTAGTTGATCTCCCTCTTTTAGACCTACTACATGTCTCACTTTCCTCTTCTCTTCCTAAGTTTCCCTCACTTGAGGAAAACAAATCTAAAAAATACCTATTTGGTGGTACCTGCACTCATAAGGATGTTGGATGAAGTTCTTTCATGGTGATGTGATCCTAAGGTGGCATTATGATTAATCTATCATTTCACTGCTATAATTTGATAGGTTATAAGGTAATCAAGTCTTGATAGATTGCAAGTTATTATTACTACCGTCCAAATGTGTCCATCACAAATTAAATCTACTTAACGTTTTAACTCCCAAACATTGTAACAAGTGTTAAATGTGGCTATGGTCCACCAGTTACACAACCAAGCCCTCAAATGTATTCTCTAATTGTAATCAAAGGACTTTTTCTCTTCATTCAAGTAAATAAACTTGAAGGGAAACACCACCAAGTGGTTTATTGGACACCTACATGACTAAAAATATCAGAAAATTTACATTTAATTTCCATATGTCTAAGTGGTTAATAGGGAGGGAGTGTGTACTAGGCCTGGCTAAGTCATCATAAGTTTATGCTTTGGCAATAAAAATTGTTTAAGTCATCTTAAATCTTCCTATGTCTAATTGCTAGGAGACTTTTGGTATGTTTTAAGGTAGGATGAGTGGTTGCATCAATGTTCTAGTTGTCTATGACAAGGTTTCAATATCTTCAAATAGTGAAAGTTAGTGCTCATATTCATTTGAAACAACAACATTTTGATTATGTATGATGGTAGGATTTGATAACTTAAAATAATTGGCTACCCAACAAACTTAAAGTTAAAAGAAACTTTTTCAATTTAAGGGGTTAGCACTTTCTTTCATCTTTCAATATTAGTTTGATGGTTCAAACGATGCATTTCTTATCCCACTTCTATCATATTGTATTCCCATCCCATTGCAATTGTTGCAATTGTTGGAGGAGTTGATACCAAAATTTCATATCAAATACCACATTCTTGAAGCAATTTTTTGTGTTTCTACTATTTTTCTAAAGTTATTTTGTGTTGTATGGATCCCTACAAGCTTGAAATGTTTTGAGATCATTGGTGTAGATAAATATATGTGTTCCCTTTCACTTTAATTTGTTTTGAAGTGCTAAATCACTGTTTTGTGGAAGAAAACAATAAAATATAGGGACTGCCCTATTTTTCCTATCTAAGGGTTTGAGGGCTAAATAGAAATGGCATCCACTAATCCACCCACTATCTTGGAATTGTAACTTGGTGTAATGGTGTGCAACATGGTATGATAGAGGTTCATTGCATTTAGGGGTTTGTTAAATCAGGAAAATTGGCATTGAATTGATGCCCTAGGGCTGATAGGGGCAATTTTCTTGTGAATTTGTGGTTGTTAAGTTAGGTTTTATCAATTTGATGGATATCTTGGTAGAGTCATGGTGACACTATTTGATGGTCCAATCTCTACTTCAAAACAAACATATCTCTAGCAACTCTAAGAGCTATAATGGGATGGCATTAAAGGAACCTTCATATGAAGGATCTTCTAATGAAGAACATTTGAATTAAGGTCTTCATTTGAAGGTCCTTCATGCAAATATTCCTTTCATAAATCATTTTTGACATGAAATATTTAAAATAAAAAATACCTTCATTTGAAAGTCTTCACATGGCATCATTTTTGAATGAAGGTTCTTCATTCAAAGGTCATGATGACATCACCTTCAAATGAGGGTTCTTCATTCAACTGGTATTTTGTAATTTTGAAATTTTGGGATTATTTTTTTGCCCCATCCCACAAGGGGGACACACTATTGTGCAATCACTTATTAACAAAGAGATGAATGTGTGGTAATAATTTAGGGTTAAAAATAAATCCATTTGAGCCTTTTATAAATGAAAGGACATTTTATGAAATCATATGCCTTGTCAATGTTTCAACTTAATAGTAAGGGCATCATGAGTAGTTTGTTGGGCCCATTCAACAATCTCTGATGAAAGGATTGAATTTTCTAGAATGTATATACTATCAAGAAAGCCAATTTGTTTACCTGTATGACTATATCTCAAGTTGTGCAAGATGATTGAATGGGGAGGGACAAACATAAATATTGGAGGAAAAATAAAGATAAAGTGGTCAAATTCACTAAGCTTGTAGAGAGGGTTAAGTCTACAATTGCTTCAAACTCATGCGATGAAGGCTATGTGTGATGAAATCCTAGACCTCAACCAAGATGTAGGTAGATTATGAGATTTTTTCCAAGACCTGAGGCTGGTTGATAAAAATTTGAAAGACTAATCTTTTTTTTTTTTTTTGTCTTATCTTGTACCATTTTATGAGAATGGGGGTACCAATGTATGAGAAGATCTTTGGAAACTAGGCATGAAAATTGCAGGTTAAAGAGAATTGGGGTGCCAAACCTACAATACTCATTGTCCCTTGGTCATTGATTTTCCCTGAGTTCCCTCAACCTCATCCTCGGAGAGCTGGTATTGACCTTGTTTTCACTCCTTCAAACTCTTCCTCAGTGCTGGTATTGACCTTATTTTCACTCCTCCAAACTCTTCGTCGGTGTTGGTATTGACCCTATTTTAACTCCAAACTCTTCCTTGATGCTAGTATTGACCTTGTTTTTAATCCTCCAAACTCTTCCTCAGTGCTAGTATATACCTTTCACTTCTCCAATTTGATGAGCTACAACTTGGTTTCGTTAGGTTTTAGAGTTTGTTAGTTAAATTGAAAATTATGGTGCCATTTACCTAAGTTTTAAAATCTACAACATAGTTAAGCATATTTTAGCTATATTTCACATAATAAATAATATAATTATTCAACTTATTATAAACATATATTATATTGTTTAACAAAATTATTAAATGCATATAAAATTATTATAATTAATAATTAATAATAAGTATATTTTTATATAATACAAAATATAATTAATATAATATATATTTAATATAGAGTAATAGTATGGGTATGTGCAGGATCATCATGGAAAAAACAGGCCCTTAAGTTGCAAAAAATTCATAAAAAATCAAAGTTAGGAAACTTGACGTAAAATTTTTAATAAGTTATCTATATCATTTCAAAAAGATGTAAGAATATAATTTGTAGAAAATTGAATGTAGTTTCTAAACTACTAGGTTTATTTTTTTTTAAACAAAATCTATTTGGTGAAAATTTGAAATTTCAATGTAGTTGTACTTAAATTTCAGGGAAAAAATAAGAAGTAGGTGTCTGTCTGACCATCCTAACCACAATAAAATGATAATAATTTTTTATAATATTTTAGATATGAGTAGAGGACTCATGTCCCAATGTGATGCATAATTTTTTGTATTTTGTTTCCAAGTAAATAATTAATTATATTTTTTTTTATTACAACTTTTAAAAAATATAAAAACTCGTACATCTAACCACCTCAACTTGGTCAAAACTTCATGAAATTCAAATTTTCTTTTTTTAATCCTATAGTATATGAAGCATAGAATGTGATGCATGTTTCAGATTCAAAAAATATGATAATGTTTGAAACTTATAGATGTTTTTCAATCAACCTGTCAATTAGGTCTTTAGTCATAATTCAAATAGAAAATGAAAAATAATTATTTATTAAATTCAAAGTAAAGCATAATTTATATTGGTGGAAAGTTGAGAATATCCTTTAAAAACTTTTTTGATTTCATTAATTTTGGGTTAAAAAAATGTCTTCAACCACATACCCTACAAATACCCATCATATTGCCACTTTTTGGCCCATCATGATCCTGCACATACCTATTAGATTAAATTATATATAATATAATTATATTTATTATTATATAATAGTATATATAGGCTTTTAACCGATATTTTAGAGGATTTTACCATTACACTATAGATGGTTTACCATTAAATGGTAGTTGAAACTTGTTTTCCAATGACACAATAGTGGTTTCCAGGCATGAGATTTATTTCAAGCTCAAATCTCATAATATATGTAGCCTATTAGCTAATACAAAGAGAGATAGAAACTAAAAAAATAGAGAATGAGAGAAAGAGACGAACTTAGATAGATAGGGAGAGAGAGAGAGAGAGAGTGCATGAGAGAGAGAAATATAAGAGATACAAAGGAAAAGAGAGAGAGGGAAAAGAGAAACTAAATTTTGATTGGTTGTTTCATGTCAACAATTCAACGATGGCATGTGTCCTTGGGGAATTATGCTCAACATAGCATTCCATTTGATTAAAGATATAAGGTATCATTCCCTCTCCCTCTATATAAATTGAGGTATCACTCCTCTCCCCTATCTTCTCTTCTCTCTCCCTTTCTACATATCGCTCTCCCTCTCCCCCTCTTCTTTCTCTCCCTTTTCTACCTATCTATCTACCTCTCTTCTCTCTCTTCCTCTTCAACCTATCTCTCCCTTTCTCCTCCTCTTCTCTATCTCTCCTCCTCTACCTATCTATATCCCTTTCTCTCTACCCTCTCTATCTCCCCCTCTCTATCTCTCACCATCTCTCCCTCCCTATCCCCCCTATCCATTCACTCTTTATCGCCACCTCTCTTCCTTTATCTTCCCATATATCTCCATCTCTCTTTCTCTTCCCATATATCTCTATCTCTCTCTCTTTCTCTCCCCATATATTAACTAAGAACCCATGCAAGAATAAAATAGCATATGTTGGTAAAACTATAATAGTGTTTTATTAAACTTATAAGTAACACTTATCTTTCTAATGTCAAGCCTTCTTATAAAAATAGTGTTTTATTAAACTATAGGTAGATTATTATAACCACTCTTCATTCCACAAGAAATGCCAAATGTAGCAATTATTTTGTTTCTTTTGTCAAGTTTCATTAACCAAGATATTTAGTGGGTTGAATAAAGTTGTGTTATGACCCTTGGTCTCTTTAAAATAATTAGACAATATTAGGGAGATTAGGAAGGGGAGAAAACTAAACTCCTTCAAAATAGGGGTAGTTGTGGGTTTGTTGGTTTCTTTGCAGAAATAAAAGATGTTTAATTATCTACCTAATATTGTTTTGTGTTTTTGAAATGGAAGAGATCTACAACTCTATAGAATTTTTATATGCTAATGGTCAAATTATTAGACTATTTGAATTATTTTATTAGTTGTGTATCCTAACTAATATAGAGTAAGCTTTTTCATTTTAATTGACTACTACATAATAGTTTATGTGTTGAAAGAATTGTTTCCATTCTTTGTAGTTTTTAAATTGGAATAGAAATCATATTTATTTTCATGCCAATATACTTCTTTCATAAAGATATTTGTTCAATTTTTCCTTGTTATTTTCATCTTAAAATTTTAATAAATGTATTCTATAATATAGAATTATTATCAAATTGGGACTAAAATGATTCTAAGAGATACATTTAATCATAAATTTTACAACCTACCTTTAAGAGGCTTCCAACAAGTTTAGAATGACCAATTTAAATAATCCAAACAATTCTCAAAGCCTGGAAAACAACAAAAGTCATATTTCACACTTTGACTCCTTGAATCCTTGTAACAGTGTAAATCTAGTTTTTTCCCAATAACTCAAAACTTTCCCAAAACACTACCTTGATGGTTTTAGACACCCATTTTAGAGTTATTAAATATACTTCAAGAGAACGTACAAGTCCTTTGGACCAAATCACCAAAATCACCATTTCTAGGTTGTGCTAATTAGGTTGATTAGACCTATTTTACAAAGCAACTATCCTTTAAACTTGTCATATGCCTATGAAACCTTGGGGAAAAAAAATTATGTCTTTGTTGGAACTGTAAAATTTTGAAAATTGTACTGTGATTTTACACTAGTTGATTCCCTAAAGAAAACCTTATCTTGAGTATAATCCAACCTAATCACATATGATCACATCATTCTTTACCATTTGATTTCATGAAAAACCTCAAAAATGTAGTATTAAAATAACCCACATTAGCAAGAATCTGTGCAAGTATCTCTTATTCATAAATCATTATATTCTCATTTTCAACATATCAGTGAAAGAACAAAAATTTCACACCGATCGGATTGTACATAAGAAGATACACATCGAGATGACATGGTCCATGGTCTCACCGATAAAGAGATTCGTCAACAAGACAAGTTCCATCGAGGTGAAATGAAAAGGTCATACCAAGGATATAGGTCTCACTGATGAAGTTCCATTGGCAAGAAACATGTCTTGTCTCATCTATCAAAGCACAAGGAGTTGTATCAGCCAGACCAACACCATCAGAGTAAGATCCCCAAGTTAGCTTGAGTGCATTTGTCTCATTGATGAAATATCATTGTCGAAACACTCATCTTGTCTTCCCAAAAAAACAAAGAAACATACTATCGCCAAGATAGACACTAACAGAATGAGTTCAAAATGTCCTCCTGACCCACTATGTCATGCTAATAAGATTACACCGGCAAGAGTCTTGGCGACATACTTGAGATTGAAGGAATAATCATCGAGGAGACTTATAACATCAACAAAATTATTGAATGTCTTAGCGATACACCCTGTCTTGCTGATGAAGACACAAACAGATCAAGATAGTCATCAGGGTGACTCTTGGCAACATTTATGTGAATCAGATGGATAGATTATGTGATATCGGCATAATGTCTCCCCAACCAAAAGAATGTTTAATGAACATTAGTCAAGCTTGAATAAAAGGATTGCCCAAAGTTTGAATTGTCTTGCTAATAGAAAATTTGATGTGACAATGGGTAAATTTGAAGATTAGCTACACCTGTGTTCAAAGCCATATCAGCAAGAGATGGTGCAGGTCTTTATGATTCATAAATCCTTATATTTTCTAGCATATCGGCAAGAGGTCGGGAATGTCATACTAATAAAATTTCATAAAAGGATGCACATTGGAAAAATATAGTTCATGGTCTCACTGATGAATAAGTTACATGGGCAGGAGTTTTGGCAACATACTTGAGATTGAAGTAATAATCATCGGGGAGACTCAGAACATCAGGGAAACTAAAGAATATCTTAGCATTACATGATCTCTTGTTGATAAAGATACAAATGAATCCAAATAATTGTTGCGGTGACTCTTGGCAATATCTATAAAAACTGAATGGATAAATTTTTTATCGGTGAAAAGGATGTGATGTCTTCTCAATCAACAAGAGGATTAGTGAATGTTGGTTAAGCCCAAAATAAAAGGATCACCCAAGGTATTAAATTTCTTGACGATATAATCACATGATGTGACAATGAGAAATTTGAAAATCTACTACACTCGTGCTTAAGCTAAGACATTAATGGTACCACGAAGCATAAGTAATTTCATGAATTGAAGAGAATTGATCAAAGACATTGTTGTGAAATTGGTAGCAGAGGAAGAAAAGGGGAAAAATGAAGGGCTAATATATTTCTTCACTTCAAATATTTCAAGCAAAATACAGTAAGTTCTTTGTACCTAAATTTTTCAATTTTGAAAAGATAAAATGGAAGCTACCAAGTCAAGAAAATTAAAGGGTAGGAAACATGGGGAAAGTAGTCACCCTAAAGGAAAAAAAGAGAAAATTGAGTCTGAAGTTGAGCCAATGGGCACTGAGAGAAAATTAAATTAAGATCTTATTGATTAATTACTTGGCTTTGGACCCAAATCTAGACATTTTGCACAACTTAGGGTAGAAGTAGATAAATTGGATGATAAATGTAAGCACATAGGTGATATTTGGACCCCAATAAGAGGTAATGAGTTGTTTATTTTTCATTATCATTGAAGGAATCATTTTGAACCAGTATGTAATCCATGGAATCTTAACCTAGGGAAGCTTTTTTTCCCTAATGTGTTCATTAATGTAGAATTGGTGATGTTGTTAGCTACCCATTATAATTCAAATCTTAAAGCCATTTGTGACCCATCTGGGAAACCATTTCTGCATGTATGAGAAGATGCAATAGGTGAGGTTTTCAAATTTGAAGGGGTATGTAATGAAAAAATTGTATGTGAAGAATTAGAGAAGGAATTCTGGAGGATGGACACAATTTATAAGAGTTGGAGGCTACCATTACACATAACTAAATAGGGTCACAAACTAGTTCTGCTAGAAGATAGTGATGGACCCCCATTCCATGTTGAATTATTTGTACCCTATATGAGATACACCTAGATTCGATAGGTTAGGTGTTTGTAATGGAAGTCCCTGAATACATGTCAATTGTGCCCATGGTAATTTCAGGAGATATTCAATGTCACAACTCTAGGCCTTTTGACTATGCCTCATATATTTCAAAGGTCTTGATTCAAGATTGATGACAATAAAGAATGGAGCCCTTGTTTTATCTCTTAAGTTTTATTAACTATTAATGCACATAGTGTTATATTTTGGAAAAGAGTTAGGGATGTGGCTTGAGGAAGTAAGGGTTTCGTAGTTTTACAAGGAAGGAAAGTTATTGCCCATTCAGTTATGGACTACTATTTGGGATAGTTGGTTCGCTAATTCCTATCTTGTGCATTTTGAGGAATATTTTGCAAAACCATTGTATAAATTCTACAATCATCTGTGTGCCTATTCTTTGTCCAAAGAAAGAAAGAGGTTTCTTAGACCTAAGGATTTTAATGGGCCAATTAATCACAACTAGAGAGATTGGTACTATTTGGAGGATGCTACTATGATTAGAGTGTATGGATTTGAGGATACCCCATTTATTTTTCCCAAAGCAATTCCAGATAGGATTGCCTATTTAGAAATTGTCAGGCAAATGGACTTTTCTAGTGTTATGAACTTGAGCTCTTTTGGAAAGCAAGCTTTTATGCCTAGTACACTATGCTTTGGTGATTTTACTGTGTTGGAAAAGGAAGTATATGATCTGATTATTGACAAGTTATTGCAATACAACATGAAAAAAGGACCACCAAGAAAGAACTTTGACCTGGAAGGATACATTAATTCTACTAAACAAAAGATAAACTTTGGACGGTATAATCATGTACCCTATCAATTTGATGATATGATCAAGAACTTAGAAGTAGAAGAAGCAGAAAGAGTGGCTGAAGAATATAACCAAGGATTGCAGCATACAAAATTGCTATCTTCTAGAGAGGAGCAATCTAGAGATGATATGCCATAAAGCCCACCCAATAAGATTTCTAGACTGAGGACCGAGGACAACAAATGCCCTACTAGAGAATTGGGTACTAAAGAAAGCATAGACACATATACAAGAAAAATGGAATACAAATCATTTGTGGTAGATAGTGAATTTGTAAATTCTCTAGAGTTTAGGGCTTTCTTGTATAAACAAAAGGAAAAACAATAAGAGAAATAGTTGACAATATCACACCAAGTAATGAGGAGTAATTATTAAATGATTTGAAATTGAGTGTGGAAAGAGAGATGGTAGCTGTGACCCCTAAGAAAGGAGGGAAAATTTTAGAAGATGATGGTGTTATGATCTTTTTGGGGTTGGTTCTCACTTATGCATTGGTTTTTGACAGTTTTCTAAAGAATAATAATGCCACACATAAGCTCAGCCCCGAGGGGGTGACAAAAGTATATGCAGGGTCTAAATATAATCAAGATGAAGGGTCATTAATGATTTTGGCGTTGTATCCACCTCACAAAAATTAGTTGTTATTGATACTAAGAAAGCATTTGGGCATGTTATGACTCTAAATATTGGAGAGGTTGATCATGTGGCAACAACATAAATTGGGATAAATATAGCAAAATTAAACAAGGCCTAGATACAAATGTTGATCAAAGAAAAATAAATATACAAGATGGGTATGTGCAGGATAATGATGGGCCAAAAAGTGGCAATATGATGGGTATGTGGCTAACGACTTTTTTTTTACCCAAAATTGATGAAATGAAAAGGGTTTTTAAAGAAGATTCTCAGCTTTCCACCAATATAAATTATGCTTTACTTTGAATTTAATAAGTAATTATTATTCATTTTCTATTCAAATTATGACTAACGTCATGATTGATAGACTAATTGAAAAACATCTATAGCTTTCAAACAGTACCACATTTTTTGAATCCAAAACATGTGTCACATTCTATGTTTCACATAATATAGGATTAAAAAAAGAAAAATTGAATTTCATGAAGTTTTGACCAAGTTAAGGTGGTCAGACATACAATTTTTTTATATTTTTTAAAATTTGTAATAAAAAATTCATAACTAATTATTTACTTGGAAAAAATTACAAAAAAATATGCATCACATCAGGACATGAGTCCTCTACGTATATCTAAAATCTTATGAGAAAATATTATCATTTTATTGTGGTTAGGGTGGTCAGACAGACACCTACTTCTTATTTTTTCCCTGAAATTTAAGTACTACTACATTGAAATTTATAATTTTCACCAAATCGATTTTTTTTTTAAACAAACATAGTAGTTTAGAAACTACATTCAATTTTCTACAAATTCTATTCTTACATATTTTTAAAATAATATAGATAACTTATTCAAATTTTTATGTCAAGTTGCCTAACTCTGATTTTTCTGATTTTTTTGCCACTTAAGGGCCTGTTTTTTCCATGATGATCCTGCACATACCCAGATGAACAATGAGAGAATGTTGACAGAAAATGACTGCCTGAAAGATATGCTAGGAGTCACAATGGGATCAACTAAGTTTTTAACTCATGGTGAAAGTTCATAGAAAAAGAATCAATGGGAAAGATTGAGTGCTTATTCTAAAGGCTAATATGATGCACTTGTAGTAGTAATTAAAAAGAGACAAGCTAGCCTAATGACTTGGTTGAGTAAGCTCAAGGGAACACATTCACACAATTTTACTAGAGTACAAGAACATAAGAGGATAGATGGCAGGATCAAAGAGAAGCTCCATGAAATAAACCAAAGGGATGCTCCTAATAGCATGGAAATCAACATTGTAAATCATCTTATAAGAAAAGATAGAGATTTTCTTGAAGAATTACAAGGGGATGCACAGGGACTAATTGATGTTGCTAAACAAGGATTCACTACATTCTTTGATGATCGAGCAAGATTGAAGGAAGCAACTAGGTGGAATGGTGAATGTGAATCAATATTGCAGGAGATCATGAAGAAGGCTACAGAGAAAGATACAACATTGGATAAAGCATGTGAACAGAATGAGAAGATGGTGAAAATGGAGATCACAATTCAGAACGTGTTAGGAGATGCAGATACGAATGATCATCAAGACTACTTGGATAAATTATCAAAGATTCACTTGTGGATAAATAGAGCTTAATCACTTGTTTTAATTTATTGTTGTTAAACAAAAGACATTTCTAAAAGGATGTGTCCTTTCAAGCATTTGATGTATGAGTATCCATTTTTTGATATGAAAAGGACATATGATGAATAGGAGAAATATATGATAGATAGTTTTTAATGATGTTCACATTACAAGAGACTTGGATGCATGTTTGAAACTCTGAAGGAATCAATGGAAGTTATTTGATTTTGTGGCACATTTCTGGTATTAGTTGTTTGTTGGATTAATTAAAAAATTTATTAAGTTGTCTCCAGGGTTGATAATTTTATGCTATTTAAATTGATATATCAAGTATATGTTTAGTTTATCTATGCACAATTGTTGCATCTATGTGGTGTGATTTGATGGTTCTTTCAAATAAAGATTGAATCCTTCAAGTCATTCACAGTAGTTTAGATATCATCTAGATTATTAAGAACTTAGTAATTACATTTTTTTTTTATGGCTTAATCAAGCATAATTTATAGGTTTTTATTGTTGTTAAGCAAAAGACATTTTTGAAAGGATGCATCCTTTCACAATTTTAATATAATTATATCTATTTCATAATGTAAAACAGATATAGGCAGATAGGAGAAAGATACAATAGATAGTTTGCAATGAAACTCTCTTTTAAAAGACTCACATGCATGTATGAATTTTGATGAAGTTAATGAAGATGAATGATCTTGTGGCTTAATCTTGGTATCATCTATTTTTGGAATTATACAGTTATCTAGTTGTCTCAATTTTGATGTTTTTTTGTAGTTTAAATTGATATATCAAGCATATATTTAGTTTATCGATACACATTTGTTGTATTTGTGTGATGTTATTATTTGGTTATTTCAAGTAAAGATTAAACCCTTCTATTTAATCACAGTAACTAAAGAGTATTAATTGGATCAATAAGAAGAATCACATAACTAGTATTGTCATTCTATCTCAAGTAGAGTTTGTTAGTCACTCAATTCCATGTTTATACAAGTTATAAACTACATATGTGTGCCAAATAGTTTCAATTATTTCCATTTTAGATTACACTTTTCTAGATCTTCATTAGCCTCCATACACCCAACAAGGCACTGGTCTCATGCATTTCATCTTTTAGTTTATCCATTTTATCTTTTACATCTGTTAACTGAACATATTCTAATTGTAACACCAGAAATCTACAACTTTTATCCTATTTCATGTATATCAACATGAAGTTAAAAAAGAAAGCAAATAGAATGGCATTCTTTATGAAATATTTCCTTATGCTCTACAAATATAACAATAAAACAAACTAATTTAAATCCTAATGAGCATAATGAATAATCTATTCCATAGTGGATTGGTGCTTCTATGGAAAGAAGCCCTTTCCCAATCCTTGATTAAGCTCCATGATATAAAATGATATGTTGATGGTCAAGATGATGAATGGACAAAATCAGTTCTCAGTTTGAGAGAATGACCTTGCAAGAGATTGTGGAGGACTTGATCAATGGAGATGGTCTCTATTTGTAGATTCTCAAATGCTAAGAGTGCTCAAGAGGGAGCAATGTGGGATCAAAAACAAGCCAATAAGACAGGGCCACTTGTCAACTTGCTATAGGATGAGGAACGTGCAAGATTTGGGAAATGTGACCAAGAGGGGGAAATTTCAAATTTGAAATTGTGAGTAAATGTTGAGTTTGACTTGTGCAAGGGACATGTAAGAGACATGTAAGGTCTCATAAATGCTTTGTTGGGTGTACATGCCAAATTGGGGGGAGATTCAAACTTGGAGAATATTCTCCCTTTATGCCAAGTTGAAAGTAAATAAAGATTTTGATAAATCAATTAAATTCAATTTCATGTGCAAGTGGCAAAATCTAGAGAATCCAAGTGATTAGGATTAGAATTTAATCATGGTTAGACTAGCTTAATGATGATTAGGTGAGTTTGACCTTTAGGACTTAAATATTTGATTTATTTAAATAAGAAAAGGATGGAACATGGATTTGGAGATTTAATTAAATAAAGTTTGGTTTATTTAATTAAAGGGATGATGTTTGATTTATTTAATGAATAACCTTAGAAATGAATTAAATAGTCTTGATTTATCTGGTAAATGGATGAAGGCGAGCTTGATTAACTTGATGATCAGACCTAATGCATGATGCTAATTTTGCATGTCTACATTTTGCCCCTCTTTGAAGCAATGTACTTGTTGCGTTGGTTCAAAGAATAAACTTGTTGTGATCAAAAATTCAAAAAATTTCTAATTTTTTAGATGCCCCAGTGGAAAGAAGTACACTGGTACATTGCCCCCTTGAGAGATCAAGCAAAAAGATTCGATTTGAGGGTTGATCTCGTGATAAAGAGGTTCAAAATGGATGGTTATGGATGATGATGCAAATGAGATGATTTTAAGATGCAGGATGGATGCATTGGCAATTTTTTATTAGAGATGATGATGATGATGATTCGCTTATCAAGGATTGGGACTTTAAAAGGGCTACTTACCTTATGTTTGATTACACACATAGATACGATGCATCAAGGTATAAAGAACCAAGATGGCGTTGTACCTAGTGTGATGGAATCTAACTTGACAAATAGATAGGAGTATTCTTGTTCTCAATTGACATACGAAAACCTTGCTAGGATGTACCTAACAAAGCAAGTATTCACCAAGTTATTTTACAAGAACATCCAACAAGTGCAGTAGATAAAAGATAATGACCGTTGCCCTATTCCTATCTCTCTAAATCCTTCGTTCGGATATCATCGAGAGGTCCTTGGAATGAGTACAATAAGATAAATCAAAAGAAAAGATCAAGTATGCAAACAAGCCAATGTTCTTCATATCACTAGCCAAAAGGATGTGTTTTGATAGGATAAGGATCCAGGGTGATATCCAAAATGATGCCCATTGTTGGAATGATATATCCTAGGACATGCATTGTATAGGATGATGATGGTTTGATAAGTTGATTGATAGGCTATTGATATAAGGTTGATTGACATGTTTGTGATTGATCAAGAGTTTGATTTTGCGTTTAACGGTTTGTTGTTTCAATTTTGATTTTACGATTGAAGCTTGCTATTGCTGACTGCTATGATTATTTTTGTTTATGTTGCCAAAGGATAAAGGTGACAATCAGTTTATTATGGATGATTTATTATTGCAGGTGAAAGCGAGACGAGATGGATGGATTTTTTTAAATATTTGGATGTTTTTGACGTTTTTGGAATGTTTTGAGGTTGTTTTTGGTTTTTTTAGATTTTACAAATGTTTTGATTTTTTATTTTGCGATGTTTTGGATTTTTTTTTGGATTTTGATGTCTCGAGGGCTGATCAAAGATGAGCCTTTCCTACGTTTAAGCTCAAAGATGACGTAGTTCGGATTCCAATGTTTTTGACATTTTTAATTTTATTTTTTGAATGTTTTTGGATTTTTCGCATGACTTTGAAGATTTGGATATGGACATGTGTGATGATATTAGTGCTCTATTTTGGGGATTTTTTGTTGAAGACCAAGACCAAGCTAACGGTTAATGATCAAATTGATGGATTGATGATGACGATAACATTGTTGAGGATACACAACAATGCAAGAATTTGATTGATTAGGATTGATGACGATAATATTTTTGAGGATTCACAAAAATGCAAGGATTGATGATGATAACATTGTTGAGGATGCACAGCAATGCAAGGATAGTATTAAGAAACACAAGGATTGGGAAAGATATCCCCTAGATGATGATGGATTGATTGGATTTGATCAATACTAATGACGATAACATTGTTGAGGATGCACAACAATGCAAGGATAGTGTTAAGCAACACAAGGATATCCTGATGATTTCTTGACTAGATTTGATCGATCATGATTGATGAAGCTTGATTTGCAACAAAAGTTGTTTGAATGATTTTATGTGACGTTGAAGGATGCGTTGGATGAGACTGATATTGATTGTTTGGATTGATGTTCGATGAATGATGAAGATTGATATGGAATGTCATCTTGTCAGAATATGCCATGGGCTAGTGATTTGGATTCTAGATCACAAATGCTTTGACCAATTTGATTTCACATTTGTCAATGTTTGGATCACCACATAAGTTGGAGGACATAGATCAAGATTTACTCTTGAAGCGAGATCTAAATATCTACCCCCAATGTCTACAATGTACATAATGCGATGTGTGGATGCTTGGATAGGTTTATGGATGGATAGATATGGATTATCTTGTGATAAGATAAGGTGTTCAGATAAAGAATGCTCATTGGATATTGCTTCATGGGTCAAATAACGCTGGGTAGGATAGGATCAATGAAAATGATCCATGTCAAGATGTTTTACCATAAGAAAGCATAAAATGTGCCCCAAACCTTCATCAAGATCAAGATAACTGGGATGATGGATGCAAATGGATGAAAATGGATTGGATAAATGGTTAATGGATGAATGGATTTATTATGGATGGGATGAGATGCTTTCATCTGAATTGGTGGACGTAGATGCTCGATTCTACACATGACGCTTGTTTGCTAGGTTTTCATCATGGTACTTTCCCAAAGTACCACCGTAGTGGTTTTCACTGGAGGATGATTTTTTTATCTTTACTGTTTTCAATCATTTTTTTTGATTTTTTTTTATAGATTTTCATATTTTTTGATTTTTTTGATTTTTCTAGAAGATTTTAAGCTCATGCTGAATCACATGGTGTTGCTAATGTAGATGCCCCTATCATAATGTTCCATCGGTATCCTGCCTGAAGAAGTTACTTTGCTAAGATACGTAAACTTGAATGCAACTTTTGAGATTCCTGATCTGCTTTATTAATATCGGGGTTAACTCTGTCTTTATGCATACATCGTGATAGAGTGCCTTTAGAATCCTTATGATGAAGGGTCATTGCCAATACATGGTCAATGTGAGAACTAGATATCATGCGTGGAGGCGTGGACGGAGTGTGTTTAGGGATAAAATATGGATTGGATGACAGCTTGGAATATTTGACTTTCCAAACTTGGGAAGATGAGTAATGATGGGTGGATACGGAAGTGTGCACGGAATTAGGACCAACTACTTGATACACTTTTTACGTCGCTTGAAAAGCTTGCTTTTGCTTTTGAGGACATCTTTGATGGATACTTTTCCCTTTTTTATTTTTCCCCATAGTTTCTTTGACTAATGGAGTTTGATAGGGATGATCTTTCTTTGTATTTGATTTGTTTGAAATGCTTTGTTTCTTTTGCTTTGATAACATTCTTTTTGCTTTGATTCAAATCTTTCCTTCAAAGTTGGTCTCAATTTGTGGATGGGGTGATGGGTGGATGAAGATTCACAACATGACTGGTTGTAGTATTGGCATTGGTTTCATCATAAGGATTCTTCGTGCTCCCTATGTTGATGTTTGCTTGAGATGAAGTTGCCCCTAGTATGGTGGTAGTAGCACCTTCACTCCTTGATTCTGCTTGTTTTGAGATGTCTTGTTTAGTAAACATGCTCTGACAAATGACCACTGTAGATGACATTGTTTCAATCTTTTGCTCTGCTATCTCTGGATTATCTTGTTTTGTCTGACTTGTTTCCTTGAGCAGATAATGTTGGATATCTGCATACCTGATGTCCTCAGTCTGAATTTGGGATGTATCTGATCTTGATGTTGATAACTCAGTTTGACTGTAGGAGTTAATAATATGCTCTTTTTGTGTAACAGAATTTTGTTCTAGATGAAGATCATCTACGTGTCCATCCATAGAAAGCATCTCATGGGTAAATGGAGGAGAATGTGCTATATGGATGTCATCATTTTGTGTAGATAGGAGAGTGTCCATTACATCATTATAGTATCTTGGAGATACAAATTCTTGATCTTGAATGATTTCAAAGGTGCTTTTGTCATGCTTTGGATTAAGTTCTTGACATGGGTCAGTTTCAAAGGATGGATTGCTTACAAATGGTGCTTGAATGTCATCATTAGACATGGTAAGTGGTTCAATATACTCAAGTGTCGAGTTCAGGGTTCCTTCAGTATTTGTAACCATGAGGTCGAAGGATGTCAATATGTCTTGGAAAGGACCATTGCTAGACTTTGGTGAAGGATTTTGATCATGCTTTGGAATAAATTCTTGGGATATGTCCTCTAACTCATAAGGCAATGTAGAGACATTTTCAACATGATCATAGGTCAATGGATCATGCATTATGTCAATAGGATCAAATAATCCTAACACTCTTTGAAATAGATCACTAAAAAGTGGCTCTTGATGTATGGTGAGTTGATCATTGGATGGGCTAGAAATATCTTCAAGGTTCTCATCGATAGAGAGATCTTGATCATTTTTTTCAACAATTGTGATGGAGGGATTTCCAATGTCTTCAACCTTAGGGGTAAGTGATGTTGAAATTTCTTGAATTGGATCATTGTTGAGTATTGTTGGCGGATTTTGATCATGATGTAAAAGTGACTCTTGACCTATGTTGATTTGATCTTCAGACGAGATAGAAACACCTTCGATGTGCTCTTGGATGGATAGATATTGATCATTGTTGTTAGAAATTATGGTGGGGAGATTGTCAATGCTATCACCAATGGTTGAATGTTCATCGTTATCCCCAATAGTTATCATTTTTCGTATTTATGCTTGTGTTTGTTGGGTAGCTTGAGAGGATTGTTGCACTTGTTGAGCTTGTGTTGCTTGTTGTTTGGCTAGATTTTTTTGGAATCCTCTTTGAAAAGCGGCTTGTAATGCTGCGTTGTATTGCTCTGATGTGGTGGAAGTTGGTGGTGGTGGGGGTGGTGGTGGATTTAGAATCATGTTGGATGTAGTGACAAGTGTTTGAGATATGCTCAGAGCGATCATAGTAGTGAGGGGTTGAGATGTGATTGAGGTGATAGGAATGGTTGGAATGATTGAAGTGATAGGGATGGTCGAAATAACCTAAGTGATAGGTCCTTGGGAGACCACATTTTGATTTGGGATCAACATTGTTGATTGATTAGATACCATCTGTTGGTGTGATGTCGATGGTATATTTGATGTGATGGCTTGATTGGCGTTAGGTGGATTGATTTGGATGGAGTGATTGGTGCTAGGTAAAGGGGGAAGCCTTAAACCAAGGAATGATATGGGTAAAGGTGGTGGAGATGTCCCTTGGCGCAATGAATCAACTATTTTGGTAAGTGTAGCAATTTGATCTAGCCAAATTTGTTCTTTATTTTGATCTTGACTCCCTTGATATAGTTGATTTGGTTTTTGTTCAAGCAAAATTGGAGTGTGTACTTGTGTTTGATTTTAGACAATGTTTTGATTTAGGATGACGCTCATATTTGGCATGATAGGTTGAAATTGACCATTGTTCATGTTTGGAATATTCGTATGATTTGCAAATGTATTCATCCCAAAGTTTTCTGGATTCATGTTTCAAAAAATTGTACTTGGTACATTCTCATTTGGCTTGTAGGGATTTGGTGGGATGACATTGTTCATTTGAAGGTTCATGCTTTGATTGTTCGGTTGATAGATTTGTAGGTTTAGATTTATATCTATCATTGAGAAATGTGTTCCAATCTTTGATTTGGGCATACTCACACTCATTGTGCCATTGACATTTGTAGAAGGTAATAATTCCATGTATAGATTGTATAAGTGTGAGTTTTGATAATCAACCGGCATTGTAAGGCTTTGAAAGTTTAATTGATTTGGATTACTCATGATGTATGGATCAAATTTGTATTCCATGTTCTCCTTGTGTTTTGACCTTGTTGCAAAAGTGACCTCTAAGGTTCTTAGGACCAATGACAAGAAGAAGGATGAAAGGTGTGAACGATATGAGAGTTGAACGTTTAGGGACTTTGGATCAATGCTAGACTTAGGGCTTTGATTTTGATTGTATGATATGGATAATAAAATTGTAAACCATAAGATGTTAGATGTGATCTTAGGATGAACTTGTTCAAAGGATGGTTGATTTAATTAAATGTATGAGAAAGGATGCATTCCCACACACCTAATTAAACAAATGACTTTTATTTCATTTAAGGATGATTTACCCAAGTCTAGAATGATGTTTTCAAAGCTCCAAAGTTGTTTGGTGAGATGGATTTTGATAAATGTTTGGAATTTGGATGGAGTGTTTGATTTGATCCTAAATGAACCTAGGAAGGACTTGTTTACAAGACCAAGATAGTGAAGAACATGCTTTTCTCTAAAAGTAACTCAAAATCAAAAGATCAATGTTTGCATGAAAACCATACGACCAAAAGATGCCAAGCACATATGTGGGGTCCAATTGATTTAATCTTTGCTTAATGGATTCTTTTTAAGACAAACACACTCTTGATTAGATTTCGGAATCTAGCTGTCTAATGTCTCAACTTTCCCCTTATCCCACAAAGTGTATTATGCGGAAACCAAGGAAATTTGAGGCAAGAGTTACCTAAAGTTGACTTTAGTAGAAGCAAATTGAGATGAAATCCAAATGTTTAGATGCCTCTAAGGATACGAATCCCAAGGGAAAGCAATAACATGTGAATTTATTCAAGGATATTTGCCTCTCCTAAAGGGTTTGCAATTTTGATGATTTGTTGAATGTTGGTTTTGCCATTTTTTTGATTAAAGCACTGTGTTTTCAAATTGACTCACATGCAATATAACATCCTAGCTCAATTGGTACGTTTTTCTTGGTGGGCTTGCCTCGTGCCCTTCATAGTAGAAGAGATGATTTTACATGCAACCAAGGATAAAATATAAAGGTATGTTAAGAATGAAGTCTTAACCTCTATATTTCAACCAAGATCGGACATGGCAAGTAACTTCTTGGAATCTAAGTTCCAATGCACCACTTTGATAAACTTGTTGGATGGACTGGTTGGCTGCTACAAACAAGGTTCTTAATGACTAGACATAGGGGACATGACACCTTGCGAGCATCTAGCAAGCCACTAAAGGCTTTAATCAATCCTACTAGGGGCTCTTATATGTTTTACGGTAGTACCCCATTCTAAAAGACATTGTACGGCTAAGGCCTACATACCATGAGGACTTAACAGTTTAGTCTTATCCATTTGTATACCGGCCCGAATGAAAAACTGGTTTGAGTCACCTTCGAGTTTTCCTTTCGAATGTGTCTCTTAGGCAGGCCCCTCTAAAGGTGACTCAAAGCAATAAAATGCATTTTGTGTGTTTCTCTTGCACCCTAGATTGGATGAAGCGCAAGGGGAGAGGATACGCACTTCAAAATGCACCAAAAACAAGATCACACAATTCAAGCACTCATTCGTTTTATAGGCTCAAAGCAATGATGAGTTCATTTTAAAGCACCAAGATGAAGTGTAAGATTGATTGTTCAATTTTAGCCCAAAAGTAAAGTCTAGTGAGTTGCTAAGGTTCAATTTTAATCCAACTTTGAAAAAACCAAATCAGTGATTTAGTTGATCTAAAATAGAAAACAAAAGAAAGAAATGGATGCCTCAAGCTATTTCAATAAGCATTAAAAAATGATTTTGTCATGTTTAAGTTCAAGGCCCACTCTTCCAATTTAAATTTGCTTGTTATTTTCTCAAAATTTTTTTCGCTGTCTTGCTACTCCATTGTCTTCAAGAAAAAACTGCAAATCAATTATCAATATATTCAGATCTATAAATCATTAATTGACATATTCAAGAAATATTTAGAAAAATAGATTACTCCTAGAAAAATAGATGTTAAAAATTGATAGTTCACTGATTTGATAGTTTGCTAATTTGAAACATTGTAGATTTTGATGCCGCCACACTCAGATCAATCTTAAAAGCTTTTGGTGCCATGAATGAGCTCAGGTTCTCAACCAATGCTATTTAAAGGTTAGGCCTTTGGAATGAAAAAAGTGACCAACTAAAACCATTCAATATAGTTAGAGATAGGTATGGACAACACCAACTCACTGCCCAAGAGATCAATAAAGTGCGCTGTAAAACATATCAACATAAGTTTGTTGTCAGAGAAAGTTAAACAAATTAATTAGCCACAAGAGATCTATCATAGACATAGCACGCTATCTAACATAAACCTAATAATAGATAAGAAGACAAAGAAATTAATTAACAATATAGATAGAGATCCTCCCTCCGTGGTAGATGTGTAGGCAATGTGCGAAATCATAGATGAGTTAAATGAACTGTTTGACAGAACATAGTTTTAAGACGCAATCAAACCACCGCGTATATATGCTTCCTTAAAGGCTTTCAAACCAAGATTATTCTTGCCGCCTCCATCATTAATTTTGCAATCAACATTTATCTATATGCTCCTTGAAATTTCACTTCCCTTATTTGACGAGCTGCTATTAGAAAACAAAGTTTCATTAGAAAATATTTATCAAATTAAAGAACTACAACCCAAATCATATCACAGTTGTTGCCACGGCTAACCACACTAGACTAGACTGAAATTCCTATATATTCACTGTAGTTGAAGAGAAATCAGGGTAGTGTGAGCGCAAGTGACATCATAAATGAATCCAATGTGGATCCTATGTCCCACAACCAGCCGCTTCTGTAAGAAATCGACAGAGGGGCTACGTAGGCTTTGAAGCTGCCAGTGGGTTACTTTACACAATCAAAGTACACCTGTGAGATAAATGTGTAGGTATAGAATATGTATATACACATTTTGCTTTCTCTAGGATGGCCCACGGGAAATGTTTGAATTCTGTGAGTTGAGTTCCAACTACATCTTTCATTATCATCTACAAAGTTAGCTCTCGAAAGCATTTGTTACAGAAAATAACGCTAAAGACTTGAAAGAAAAATGCACCCCCTTCATACACCGTAGCATACTGCACACCTATTGTTTGATAAGATGTGCCAAAGAAATGTGGTTTCATGGAGTGAAATTATTGCAGAATCTACATAAAATAGATTTAGTTGAAAAAGGCATAAGAAATTTTAACACAAATGCAACTGTTGTGGCACTTGGGTTTCAAATTTTGTAGATGCTGACTGGTAACTCCAAAACACAGAATTATTTATCACTTCCTACTGACACTATGGTTGATAAGGATGAAGGGCATGAAAATGCAACTTGGGCAAGCTCCAAAGTATTCTTTGATGTTGCATACTCATTCAACGATGAGTT